>VMDO01003890.1:0-134715 GCA_007922755.1 Pedetes capensis
TTTCAGATAATGAGGAAACAAAAAAGCTGCTTTAACTGTAATAACTGTGGAAGAAATAAACATTAAGGCAAAACATATTTCTAGAGTTTACTATCAAAATTATCAAAGTTTAAATTCACTAAGACGATATAACAATTTTAACTACATTATCTTTAATAAAGTAGCCTCAAATTGTATAAATAAAGTTGTAAAGAATTACTGGGAACTTAGGTAAGTCTACTAACAGGGGAGAATTCAATATCTTCCAATCACTGATAGAACAGATAGTCAAAAAGAAGTGGAAATATGATTTGAATAGTAGTAACAATTTTCTTTTCCTAGTGATGACACACAGACTTTTTGTGCCTACAAATTAGAGTAAATATACTTTTCTTGGATATATATGATAAATTTGCAAACATGGTCATTTAGGCTACTTAGGCTATGAAACAGTAACAAGTAAATTTGAAAGCTCAGGATTCATGCAGGTCATGCTGTCTCAGAATGATGAAATATCAACTAAAAATGAAAAAAAGACTAGAAAATATAAATAAATAAATCCTCACATATATAGAAAATTTTTAAACATTACATTAACAACTTAGAGTGAAAGATGTTGACATAATGCAAATTTTAAAAAATACTAAGAAGTGGCTAAAAATAAGCACATTATACAATCAAAACCTAAGGAAAAATGAGAAACAATGCTTCAAAGGAAACAGATAGCTCTAATCTCTACACCACAAGAGAAAAACAGCTGAAAAATAATAAACAGTTATAAAGGAAATGCAGAATAAATTTGAAATTAGAAGGAATAAAAGGAACAGATCAATGAACTAGGAATACTTGCCTATGCATACAAAGGGCAAGATGGTTCATAACACTGTCCATAATAACAAAAACTGAGAAATGCATAAACACAAATCAAGAGGACAGTATTGACATGAATTGTGTAATAGTCACAAGTTGAAATATTAGACAGCATGAACAATGAATGAAAGTTACACACAGCACACTAGATAAGTCTTGGTGGCTGATCTATGATATATAATGAATTTGAGAGTATGTGAAAAAAAGGGAACAAAAACATTCACCAAAATAATATATAATATTACTACCATAACATTTAAAAATAAGCACTGCATTTAAGAATTTATCTTTTTATTTTTATATGATTGTACATTCGCATACAATGTAAGAAAAGATACAAAAAGATCTCACATACTCTTAATGAAGATTTTCCTATTTGTAACATCTTGTAAAACTATAGCACAATGTCACAATAGTGTATTAACACTAATAGAAGCCACCAATTTTATTCAGACATTCCAATTTAACATGTACTTAGTTTTGTATGTATATTTAGTTGTATGTAATTTTTCCACATACATAGATTTGTGCATCCAGGCTTATAGGCACAAAAAGACATACAATAATTCTGTCTCTAGGATCACTCCAGTTTTCCTTCTATAGCCGCTTCCCAACCTCATCCTTAACCCATGGTAACCACTGATCTCCTCTGCATTCCATATGTTTTTTTTTTTCAAGAATCTTAATATAAATGGAACCGTACAGTGTGTATCTTTTGAAATTGGCCTTGTTCATTAAGTGAAACTTCCTCTTGATTCATCCAGTCTGTTGCATGCATCAGTAACTTTTACATTTTTTTGTGAGTAAGTAGAAGTCTATGGTAAGGATGTAGCACAGTTTATTTCACTGTTCACCCATCAAAGCACATCTGGGCCATTTCCTGTTTTTAATTATTATGAATAAAGTTATTCTTCGTGTATAGATGTTTTTTCCTTAAATGTGCTTCCACTTTTCATGGAAAAACACATTTTCAAGTGTGTAATAGCCTGCTTGCATGGAAATTGCATGTTTAGTATTATAGAACAACGCCAAACTGTTTTCCAAAGTGGTTGTGCCATCTTGCATTCCCACCAGCAATGCACAAGCAATCTAGTTCCTCTGAATCCTCACCAGAATTTGGTGTTGTGAGTACTTTTTATTTCAGACATTCTGACAGGTGTGTAAGGACTCCTCACTGTAATTTTAATCTACATTTTCCCAATGGCTAATGATGTTGCAAGTCATTTCATGTGACAAATATTTTTTCCTTATTATTTTCTAAAATTTCACAGTTTTCCGTGTAAATCCATTATCCATTTCAGTTAATTTTTATACAAAGAATGAGATTGTTTTTACTATGCATATATAATTACATCTGCATCATTTGTTGAAACAGCACAAGAATGACATCAAAGTTTGGGATCTCTGGGAAACAGAATACAAAAAGATTTTTGTGTATAAAGTGAAGGAAGAAAGAGAGGTTGGACTGAGGTACAGTGTCAAAAGGCAAAACAAAACAAAAGAAAACCTCAGTGGCCCAACCAAGAGCTCTGGAGGTGGCATAGCTCAGTAAGGCCCTATACACATTCACTGCAAAGGTCCAGATGTGTGTATTCCCCAGCCTCCTGCCCTCAGCCCCACAGGGATTGGATCCTTGCTGCCTCTGAGTAGAGAAGTGACATTGGTTGAGAAGATCCCTTGGGCATGCCAAGAAGGCACAACAGGAAGATTTGTCAATCAGTAGCACCTCTAGGACTTGCCTGAATGAGTTTTTCTATCTTTAAGAGCTAGATGATCAAGGCAGCTCACACCAGCATCTACTACAAATAAGTTCAGGATTCAGAATAGGTTGACCTCTGAGAACGGAGCAGATAGAGAAATTGCTTGGCACAAGAGTGTTTAACAGGAGCCAGGCACGGTGGCGCACGCCTGTAATCCCAGCGGCTCGGGAGGTAGAGGCAGGAGGATCACAAGTTTGAGACCAAAAGCAGTCTGTGTAATTTCGCAAGACCCTGTCTCAAAAAGTAAAAACAAAAAAAAAAGGGGCTGGGGGTGCAGCTCAGTGGTCCAACACTTACAAAGCATGCAAACGCGAGGCCCTGGGTTCAACCCCCATACCGCCAAAAAAAAAAAAAAAAAAGTATTTAGCAGCAAGTTATTCACAAGGCTTTGGGCTTAGTATGGGCAGTAGGGTCACAGGAATTCATTGTATTATTAATTGAATAATTAAACTTGTAAATAAACCAAAAAAATAAAAAGAAGCCTGTACTTGGACCAATGATGATAGTTTGACATGTAAAAAAAAAAAAAAAAAATCAATGCATAAAATGAGACGTAATTTAGGCCCATAAACTTGGTTGTGATACTTCCTTATAGATAAACATTAGCTTCCAAGACTGAAGCGTTCCAGTGCGCAGTTGAACCATTCTCTGGCTCACCTGGTGCGAGAGTAGATTTCTTATGCCTATTATTTCCTCTCACATTAATATCATAGCCAAAGATCTTAAACCTGTCCAAAGATTTATACACAGCCTTTTCTGTCTCCTACTTGCTGATCTTTTCTTTAAGAAGCAGCAGAGAAACTTACACATCATCAAATTTATGGATCTTGGAAATTAAACATACGAAACAATGCCTGATTTCAAAGACTTTAAATGTGATATGATTTTCTTGCCTTTTAAAAGAGAAATCATGATTTGGCTTTTCTATGTCTTAGACATGAATTCAGCAAAAATGCACGTGGAGAGATCATTGAAACTCTGAATAGTGGAGACTCCTGCCAACAATTTCCATTTCCAGGCTGATTCCCCAAACGCTACTAGAGCAAAAGCACGTGATTGTCCCATGTTTGCTCCCAGCAAATCACTGAGGAAAAGAGTCGTTTGTTCCCTCAGAAGTGCCCTGTCTTAGACAGAGGATGCTCTGAGTGTTTACTCTGTGGCGTGAAAGTTTTCCTGCTACCTTGAACTTCCTTTTACTCAAGCACAAGTGTTTGATATTGGGCAGAGAGCAGGGCATGGAAAGGGGATAAAGGTCAGATTCCCGGGCAGACCCAATTTTGACAAGGAAATCAAATTCAGTCATTTCCAATTCCACCTCTACACTTGTCTAGAAAGCCATATGCTATGTGCTCCAATTTCCTACTTTTCCCTCTTTGAAGGCTGTTTGTGTTTTGCAGACATCCTGCAAGTGATGTGAAAGAAAAGAGCTTTCCGGACCGTGTTTCTGCAGCTGCTTTGTGCCTCTGTGAAGCGAATTTCTCCATACTTTACTGGAGCGCTCACCAGGTTCTCCCGGAGCAGAGCGCACATAGCACTGCTTGCCATTCAGCTGTGTGACATCTGATGGCAGCAGCCAGAATTTGTACAGGACCTCCGCCTCCAAAGTCACTCCAGAACACCAACCACCACAGTTTAAAGATTTGCATCAATTTCGCAGTTACAATGATAAAAAATGGTGGATATTTCCTCTTGGAAGTAACGTTAATAGCTCCTCTTTGAAGAGCTATTTCTCATATGAAATGATTTGTTGTAAATTTTCTTCTGTAGTCTGGATCTTAGAAAAGAGACTTTGAGTAGGTCATCTGGAATATCTCTCTCAGTTAATTCTTATTATACTATTAGGTGATAGGCAGGTTTATTGTCAGTTTACAAAGAGTGCCCGTGACTAGGAGATGTTAGGTTTGTTGAAGGGTAATACAGATTGGGAAGCTGCCAGTTTGCAACTCTTTTTCTTTCTCATTTTATCAGAATTTTGCATTTTTTCCCTGAGCAACACAGATTTTAATAGGCACTTTTTAATATATATAACACATAAATGTTATTCCTCATTCACACAAACTCTGCTGAACAACTCCTAAGGGCAGATTCTTTTATGTTGTCCAGGCTGCTGGATCCGGCTTCTGCATGTATGTTTCCACGCTTTCTTTAGAATGGAAGATATATTGGGATATTTCACATGGTCTTTTTTACTGTTAATAGGCCTTTTTTAAAAGGAGAAATCAGAGTTTGTCACCTGATAAAATGTTTGAAAAATCTAGGTTAATACATATTAATCAAACTTTGCTACAACAATTCTAAAAACATTTTTAAGAGTATGACACAGTACAGTGTAACCACCCATCCTCAAAGATAATTTTTAAAAAATTATATAAACCTCAACAGCAATCTTCTTCCAAGTTACAAACTTTGAGAAAAGTGTTGCTTTTAAATTATGTCTACTTCTCAATGAAATCATCTTTGGAAAAAAAATCGAACTCATTTTCAAAAGCAAGGAATCACAAAAGTCGCTTCTTTGCCAAGGTATAGAAAGAAACATTCTTTGGAGTGCCTGCCAGTATGTACTAAGAGGTAAGTGCAGTTTGCTGTGAATATATTCTTAAAACCACAGGAAAGGATTAGATTTTACATATCCTGTCAGGTCCTTACATCTTTAAAAGAAAGAGGACAAAGATATCAGGGTATGCTATGATTTATTCTCAAGGGGATTTCTTTGGGAATTTTCAAACCATGTTTGTTATGGTATACAGGAATATATACCAAGATGCCTAGAAAAACTTCAGAACCTGATACTGCCTTTGACATAAGGAAGCCAAAGTGCTCCCTGCTGTGCTTTCCGTACTTTTTTTTTTTTTTTTTTCTGTTTTTACAGTACTGGGGGTTGAACCAAGGGCCTTGCACTTGCATATTTTGCAAGTGCTGTACCACTGAGCTGCACCCCTAGCCCATTTTTTAACTTTTTAAGACAAAGTCTTGCTAAACTATACAGACTGCCTCTGGTCTTGAACTTACGATCCTCCTGCCTCTGCCTCCTAAGCTTTCCATACTATTGGCCTTTGTTACTCATGCCTTTTTCTTTCTACTCTCCATCCTCTATTGCAAATCTAAACACAAACATATCCATACACATGTAGGAACTCCAAGTAATTCTAATGTGCAAACCAAAGTAATAAAATGTGGATTATCTCATATATTGATCATCTCAAACAATGATTTGAAATCTCTGCTCTTGAACATCTTAAAGGAAACTGCTTATGTGAGTCCATTTACTGTTGCTATGACAAAATACCTGAGACCAGGTTATTTATGAAAAATATGTGTTTATTTAGCTTACAGTTTTGGATGTTGGGAGTCCAAGAGTGTGGCACCTGCGTCTTCTTGGCACCTAGCGCTGGCCTCATGCTGCGCCAGAACATGACAGAAGGCAGGCATCACCTGGTGAGACCCAGCAAGTGAGCTAGCTCAAGTCTCTCTTCTTCTATGATGATGTCACTAGTGCCATCACGGAGGGCCAGCTCTCATGCTCTCACCTAATCCTAATCTCCTCCCAAAGGCTCCACCTTCAAGTACTATTTGTTGAATTTGGTGATTAACTTTCCAGCACACAAACTTTTGGGGGACACATTGGAACCATAGCAGTGCTACATTTTTAAAAAATCATTTTGATATATTTCTTTCAATCAGCACTTGTTATACTTCTACCATAGAAGAGAAATGAGAAAGCCAAATACAAACAAGATAGGTAACATCTCCTAAGATGGGATTTAGCAGCTGGGTTGAACAAGGTCTTCGGGAACAAAGAGGTTCTGAGAACAAAGGCATTTGGGTAAAATTTGGAGATCTTAAGGAAGTCTTCCTTAGAGAATTAACTCTTAAACTAACACACACACAAACAAATAGAATAGGATGAGGAAGAAGCAAGGGGATCCCTTACAAATATATCCCCCCACAAAATTCTCAGAACCAATAGATCCTGTGTATAATGCTTGAAACCTGAAAGACATTTGTGGCATCAAGGATAAATTTCAAATGACTGAGAGATGGCTACCATAAAGACTAAACGATATGTTAAGGATTTTGGCTATTATTTCAATGCCATGTGAAGATATTATATGGTTTTAAGGTCAGTGACAAGATCCAATATAATATTTGTATTTGCAAAAAGATCTCTCAATTTTCCCAGCCAAGAAGGAATTACAGAGGGCCAACATAGCTATTTGGGAGAAGGACCGGGCAACCCACTCCCAAAAATCAGTCTACCATTAAAAACCCTATGAATAGCAGAGAAGCACTGACAATAGTGTTTCAACTGTTGTACATAGGGTTGCTATGAGTTGGATACCGACTTGGTGGCACCTAACAACAACAACAACAACAACAAAAATGTAGCTATAGAGAGAGTGATTAAAACCTGACACACTGGTAATTATTTGGACCACAATGATGATAACATAAGAAAGAATATTAATATTCCAGACATGGGTCTAAGGTAAAAAAAAAAACAATCTGATGAATGTTTAAATAAGTAATATGAAGGAGAATGGGAAGTTGAGGATTACTTAAAAGTTTCAGGTTTCAGGTTTGATTAGCTGGAAGTAATAGTTTCTTTTTCAGTGAAAAACAGTACTGAAGGAGAAATAGTCCCCTGTGACATGAATTTGTTGTTTAGTACATTGACTTTTAGACTAATAACCCATGTCCAAATTAACCAGTCCCCTATGTGTATGTCAGCTTGTCATGCTGTGGGGGTTTGTTTGTTGCTGTAATGCTGAAAGCTGTACCACCAGTACTTCAGATACCAACAGGGCCACCCATTGGTGGACAGGTTTCAGCTGAGCTTCCAGACTGAGACAGATTATGGAGAAGGACCCAGCAGCCCACTTCCCAAACAATTAGCCATTGAAAAACCATAGGAATAGCAGAGAAGCATTGACAATAGTGCTTGAAAATGAATCCCCCAGGCTGGAAGGCATTCAAAAGATGATTGAGGAAAAGTGGCTTCATCAAAGAAAAGACGACCTAATGAGATAGAGTAGTATCCCTAGGACCCCCTTCTGCAGATGTGGCACTACTCAAAAGGAGAAGAAACACAGTGGCTATAACAATGGGCTCCACATAAAAAAATATTGTGCATGGCACAGTGTTGGGTAGGGTTTCATTCTGTTGTGTATAGGGTTGGTATGAGTTGGATCCAATTTCATGGCACCTAACAACAACCAACAAACAAATTAACCAGTGCTCCTGGAACCAACTGGAAGAAGGACATGGCAGTCCACTCCTAAAGCAGTCTCAAAACAATCAGCCATTGAAAACCCTGTGAGGATCACTATGAGCCAGACCCTACTCGACGGTACCTAACAACAACATGGAACCAGTGAGAAAGTGTAGGGGTGACTGTGGCTTCCTCACTCTTCATTCCAGCTCTGACACTATGCTCTCACCCCTCCTCCTTCCCCAGGGGACTGTTAGATTTAGGACTGAAAACTCTTTATTTGATCTTTGAGTTAATTCTGAATTGGATTCCAATACTGAGCTGAATACGTAAGCGCACAACTGCTTGTTACTTATGAATGCTGACCATTCCCCAAAAGGTGTCCTATAAAGTCTAGTGTGACCAAGCAAACCTCTAAGAAGTTAAAGCATCCTGTTCCTCCTAACTCAACATTACTGGTAAGCATGGTTCTGAGGGTAAAGCCTGCCACCTGAGAATCTTCTCTTCCCTAAATGAGAGAAGGGATGGATATTCTTTTGTGTTTTAGTCATACCCTTCTTCTTTCAAAACAACTTGCATTTTATTTTCACTCTGAAAATTACAGATAACTTAGGATGCATACACGTAACTTCCATCAAACCTCTGAGGTGACCCAGCATGACAGTGATGAATGTCTATATACTACTTCAAGTAGCTTTGGATCTCCCCCATTATCATTTACAAATTAAACCTGGCATCTAGCATGTATAATCAGATAGACTAAATTTTGCCAGTTGTATTCTAATCTCAGACCAGGTCTTCAGTTTTAATTCATAACAGTTTCAGCAATTTTCCATCCCAAGGGTAGCAAGCAGTTACCTTCAAGATAAGACTAGAATTAATGTACAATCCATTGGAAAGAAAAGGGCAGCACCATCATTTTAGGATTCCCACTCGTGATATCTACTTCAAAACTGCTTTGCATTTAGTGCCTATGATTAAGATTCTGTGCTTCTCCATAGAGGGCCAAGGGCCCTCCACTTTACAGTGACAAAGGCTCATGGAACGAACTTGAGAAGAGAATAAACAAAATAAGTGGAAAGAATTACTGGAGTTTGATCCTTGACCTCTTCAGAGTTTAAGGTATCTTTGCTTCCCCTATTAAATAAAAAACAACAATGAAAAAAATTGAGAAAAATATAATGTTAGAGAAAATACTTCAGGATAAAGGCACAGCAAAAAAAAAAAAAAAAAAAAAAAAAAAAAAAAAAAAAAAAAAAAAAAAAAAAAAAAAAAAAAAAAAAAAAAAAAAAAAAAAAAAAAAAAAAAAAAAAAAAAAAAAAAAAAAAAAAAAAAAAAAAAAAAAAAAAAAAAAAAAAAAAAAAAAAAAAAACCTTTAAATAAATTCTGCAGGTTTACTATTCTACTTCTGGGTCCAATCCATAAAATGCATGTCATATTTGAGAAAATTGTGTCAACCACTGGAGCATTTAGTACACACTGTGTAAACTTGGCTTCACTTTATCCTGGGACAGAATGAGCTCATGTAAAGCCAAACTTCAGGTCCAAATACAACTGGAAAATTGGAACTTTGGTCTTATTACAAAGGCATGTCATGAAGTTGGCTTAATTGCCTGCTGTAGGTGCTGTTTCTGTAACCTTGACAACAAACCATAAACAATGATAAATGTGACCATGTAGGGCTTTGAAGCCAGCAAGCATTGAGAGTGTGTGGAAAGATTATAGGAAAAGGTGGTACTTCAGTAAAGGAGACCAGGGCAGAAAGAGAGTTGCAAAGAAAACAGCCCTGGTTCTGGTAGATTCTGAAAATTCAAGCTTAGATTTTTCATTCAGAAACATCTTTGGAGTTCTGACATCCACTTCCTCTATGTGGATGTGATGAGTCTTCCATGGTAGGGTCATTTCTGTACTGTGGGACCATTGCAAAGTGCATGTCATTAAAAAAAATCACTACCTGTGTGTGTGTGTCTGTGTAAAATTTGGAGGTTAGAGACCGTTTTCTTACCAAGTAAAACAATCAACATCAATGAGACTGTGCAGTAAGAAGAGGAAGAGCAGGAGGAGGGAGTGGAGGAAGAAGAGGAAGGGGAGGAAGGAGAAGAGAAAAGGAGTTGGGCAACCTGGAATATATCTCACTGGGACATGATATATTTTCTTTTTAATAAACCTATGGATTCAATATGGTAAGATTTTGATTACATTTTATGTATTTATGTTTATGAGAGGGACAAATCTGTATTACTTCTTTCTTGAGGAAGCAGTGGTCAAGAAATCAGTAGATGCATTGCTTTGGGAAAAGCTGTGGCAAAAGATCTCTTTAGAGTATGGAAAAGTAAAGATGTCACATTGAAGACAAAGGTGTGCCTGACTCACGCCATGGTATTTTCAGGGGCATCATATGGTTGTGAAAGCTGGACATTGAACAAGAGAGACAGGAGAATAATTGGTGCTTTTGAATTATGGTGCTGGAGATGAATATTGAATGTATCATGGACTGCCAAAAGAACCAACAGATCCATCTGAGAAGAAGTGCTACCAAGAGTGTTCCTTGGAAGCAAGGATAGCTAGACTGTGTCTTATGTATTTTGGACATGTAGTCAGGAGCAATCAATCCCTGGAGAAGGACATCATGTTTGGGAGATTGGCAGGTCAAAAAAAAAAAAAAAAAGGAAAACTCTCCACTACTTGAATTGACACAGTGTTTGCAACAATGGGCTTAAACACAGGTAAGATCATGTGCTTGGCACAGAATCGGAGAGCATTTTGTCCTGCTGTACATAGGGTTGCTATGAGTCAGACCCAACTCGATGGCACATAACAACAAATTTTGGTGATCATTCACATATTTTTTACATGCCTTAAAATATGACTATATTAATGCTTAATTTTCAAAACCATAATAAAATCAGCTTCTATTTTATTTTAAGTAATTAACATCTTATAAACATATTTTTGAAATATCATGTAACAAAATCAAGACTAAACATATTAACTAGTTAAATAAATGGAAAAGCATGGAAGCATTTGCTTATCATTTCTAATTTCAAAAATAACTATAATGACCTATTTGATCCATATGTTTTGTCTAAAACTTCAGGGTATCACTTTACTCTTTTTCTTTCCTTCTAGGTAAAACATGTCTGAATACAGATGCAACATGAGCCTTTGGTATTTGGCAGATTTGCATAAGGCTACAAGTAGAACCAAATGTCATGTGAGAATATGATGTGACCTGAATTGATAAACTGTCACCAGTTAGCCCAATGGAAAATAATAAGTTTTATTATTATATTTATTTGTTTATTACTGCTCTTCTTTGTTCCCCTACCAAAAATTACAAAATCAAGCAAACAAAAAACTCTCTTAGGAATATTAGAATATTTGGACATTTCTCCCTTTCATATAGCTCTTATTCTCCTCCTTCTCCTTCTGGAATGAGAAGAGACTGATATTTATATCAGTCTGATTAGAAAATGGTGTTGATAAATTACCTTAGAAATCAAAAATCTGATCTATTAGCTCACATGACATTCAAAAAATAGCTATGTCTTCATTGTCTCCCTTTTTTTTTTAAATTTTACCTTTTGACGTTTATTTGCTCCAAGAGAAATTGGAAAGAGCTTTTGTGGCTTCACCTCTTTCTCATGTTTTTATTGGACGTTTTTAATGCACACCTTAATATCATTCATTCTGACATGCTTTTCATTGTGACATTTCCATATATGCCTTGTGTTGTACATCCCACAGATAAGGTCCCCCTTACCCTCTTGTGCTCTTCCTCTCCCCTCCCCCAAAGACTTCTCTTCCATTTGCTTATCTTTTTATGGTAATATTTTTTTTATATATCCTTGGGTTCCAATTCTGTTTAAGATAGAAACTTTTTCTGTAGTGAACTTTCTTTTTACATTGTCTGTACTGTTACATGAATTTTCTAGTCCATCTATAATAATACCATTCTTAGTTTTTTTTTTTCATTGTCTCCTTTTAAGGAGGTTTGAATATGATCAAATTTGAAGAAGAATATAAATGTTAACACTGTGATTGTAGCATGCAATTTGTGAAGAAGTTTTTCTTAAACACACTTTTCTGAGATACAGGTAAGTATAATGTCACATTGTAACATGGACAATATAGATGGTATCCATAAAATCATAACTATTGAAATGCTAAGCATACATATGAACAGCAAATGGTTCTTATCAAATAATGTAATTGAGAGTAACTCAGACGACAAAGGGTTTTTAAGGAAAATTTTTTACATTAAAATATATTGGGAACCATTTTTTTAAGTAAAGGGAAAATGTTGCCTGTTGGGCATAATATCCATAATGCCTGTTGGGTATAAAAACTCAAGTGCCTTTAGCCAGCATTTGGTCTTGCTTTTAATCTTTAGACTTGTACTTTCACACTCTGAATCAAAAAGAAATTGACTTTATTATTGTCAAATCTGTTAGCATTCCTGATCTCTATTTTCATTTCTTTATAGCATCTTACTTTGTTGAACAAATACTTTTCTTTTACCTCCTCTACCTTTACCTTTTGATTATGCCAGTTCCTATTCTTGTCTTTGTAGCTTCTCTCTTTGCCTCTTTTACAAGTTCTTTACCTGAATTGCAAAATATGTATATGCCAAGATTATGCCATTGGCTGTGTTCACCTATTTCTCTTTTTTTTAAAATTTATTTTCCCCTTTCCTATTAGCATATGATAGTTTTATGAAATTAATGGGTTTCATTATGACATACATATATACAGTAGAAAGATCTGTACACAGACGTATATTGCAGCACTATTCACAATGGGCAAACTATGGAACAGCCAAGGTGCCCATCAACAGATGAATGGATAAAAAAAGTGTTAAAATATACATGATGGAGTTTTCAGCCATAAAGAACTATGAAATGATCTATTTCTTTGTGCCCACTGTTCTTCAGAATTGCTTCTGGTCCTCAGAATAAATTCTCCTCTGTTATTTGTGTTATCTCTCACTTTCTGCCAAGAATTTGTATCTAAATCTTTCATACAAATCTCAAATTCAACTACTCTCAAACTTAATTTATTATACCTGCCATTCCTGAATTTTAAAACATTCTTCTTCTTTCTCTCGTTAACCTGCCTAACATGTAAACAAATATGAACCTAGAAACTTGGGCTCACTGATGTCCTTTCCCCAATGGATCACATTTCATAACTGATGTCAATTTGTATTATAAAATTCCACTGAAATCTGGTCCTTCCTATTTAGTTAGTTAGTTAGTTATTTAATTATTACTGAAATAATGAGGCAGAACCCAGGGCCTCATGCATACTGGGCAAGCCTAACCAAATGCTCTACCTATAGGCCCTTTAAAAAGATTTTATTTTGAGATACATTCTAAGTTGTGCAGGCTGTCTCTGGCCTCCAACTCTCAATCCTCCTGCCTCAGCCTCCAGAGTCACTGCAATTACAGGCTTGCTCAGCTTAGTCCTTCCTTTTAATTCATTTTTCTCCACATAAATTTAAATTCTTGCATCAACTTGTATGAAACACTATGGTTATAGCCTCTGTCTTTTCCAGTGTTCTAATCTCTACCTTTCTCCATATAATGATGACATTACATTTTCTAAAGAACAGTTTTAATGATATAATTTCTTTTCCAAAAAGATCTAGAGGCATCCATATAGATTCTAGGTGAATGAACTCCTAGAATAAACACTTTTTGTTTCCTTGAAGACCCAGAAATCAGAGTTAACATTACAAGAACCAGTAGCAACATGCATGTGAATTGCAAATGGTTCTTATGAAATAATGTAATTGAGAGTAACTCAGACGACAAAGGGTTTTTAAGGAACTTTTTTTACATTAAAATATATTGGGAACCATTTTTTTTTAAGTAAAGTAAAAATGTTTCCTGTTGGGCATAATATCCAAGTATACTTCATTTTATCATGATTTACTATATTGTGATTCATTGCTATTGTGTTTCTTAGAAATTGGAGGTTTGTAGCAAAGTTCCATTGAGCAAGTCTATGGTGTCACTTTTTCCAATAGTTCAGATGATTGTTATCATTTTTAGCAATAAAATATTTTGAAACTAAGGTGTAAACATTTTTATGCATAACGTAATTGCATGTTTAATGGACTACAGTATAGCATAATCATAAGTTTCACATATACCAGGAAACCAAAAACTTCATCTGGTTCACATTATTATGATATTCATTTGTTGTTTGGAACCGAACCCTGCATTATCTCTGAGGTATGCTTGTACAAGGGAATCTCATTGTATTTTTATCCCCATGTATATAAGATTTACATGAGCCACAGTATATATTGATACTTTCCAGCAATCATGGCGCTTCATTTATTATCTCTTTTTTTATTTTATTATTACAAGTGAAAATTACCTTCTATAGTATTCATGACAAGAAAAAGAAAAAGATTGAGCATTAATTTCTTATATGTCAAGAAATTTAATAAATATATTTCAATATTTGCAATAACCTTGTGTGATAAAGGAACTGAGATTATAGGAAACCAAGTAACTTGTCCAAGGCCACACAGCTAGTCAAGAAAATCTATGATTCAACAAAAATCTACATAACTCTTAAGATTCATTTTCTACTATATTATGCAAGTTTTTAAATATGTGCAGATGTAAAATATTTGAAAGGAAATGAAAGGGCTTAATTCTGGTCCAAATCCTACCAAGGACTGTTTCTGGCACAAATCAACCCTAGACACTCCTTTTCTTTGTCTGAAATCGAGGAGAGTTATTACAGCAATTAGTACTGGAATTAGAAATTATTCTAGACATCCTAGTAAAGAAATTTTTTATGTTTTTTTTTTACAGACTATGGGATGTTTGTAAAAATTCCTGAAGGGCTAGTGATGGGGTCACTGCCCAGAGGGCTGTAGGTAGAGGTCAAAGTTAATGATTGCTCCCCCACCCCTCAACACTTTAATTAATTTACTTTTATGTTGATTATTAAAGCCAAAGTAATCAGAGAACATAAGTATTAGAAATCAATAAAATTACAATAAGAAATCAATAGAGAAAGTAAATGAGTCCAAAAGCTTGTTCTTCGAAAAGATCAATAAAATCATAAGCATCTAACCAGCCTCTTTCACTACGAAAAAATACCTCAAATAAACAATTTGTAAGGAGGAAAAAGTTATGCTGGCTCACAATTTTAGAGGTTTCAGTCCATTGCTACTTAGTCACATTGATTTTGGGCCAGTGGCAGGGCAGAGTATCATAGCAGGGAGCACATGGAGGAGATCTGTCCAGTTCATGGTGACCAGGAAGCAAAGAGAGAGAAGGGGCTGGGATGCTGATATCTCCTTCAAGACTACAATCCTCACAATGACTAATCCCTGACACCAGGCTCCACCTCTGAAACTTTGTACCACTTCTCAGTACATCACAGTCTGATGACTAATCCTTTAACACAGAAATCACAGGACACTTAGGAACAAAGCCATAACAATAAGAAACTCAAAGTTTTCTTATTAAGATTAAAATTGAAGCAAGGATGCCTATTTTCAAGTCTTTATCAATATCCTTCTGAAAGTGCTAGCTAATGCAACAAGGTTCCTGGCATCTAATCCCATCTCATCTTGGAAGCTAAATTGAATCAGGCCTGGTTAGCCCTTGTATGGGACATCACCCGTGACTAAAGGGTGCTGTAGGCTTGGGAGAAGGACTCAGGAGCCCACTCTCAAAAAACAATCAGCCATTGAAAACCCTATTAATAGCAGAGAAACACTGACAATAATGCCAGGCATGGCACAGTGTTGGGTACTGTTAAATCTGTTGTACATAGGGTCACTATGAGTCAGACCTGACTCTAGGGCACCTAACAACAACAATGCAACAAACAAAGAAAAAGCAATAATAGTACATATATTAGAAAGGAAGAAGTAAAACTCTTTGCAAGTGATATGATTGTCTATTCAGGAAATATGAAAGAATAAACAAAGTAACTCCTTGGTCTAATAAGCAATGACAGCAAAGTTGTAGTAATAAAGTTTACAGACAAACACTAGACACTTTCCAATATACGAGCAATAAACAAGCTGAATTCTAAATTTAAAACATAATACTATTAACAGGTTGGTACCAGCACAAAAATAGCCCTAAAGATCAGGGGAGCAGAATTGAAGATCCAGAGATACACCCACACAAATAGCCACCTGATCTTTGACAAAGGGGCTAACGGTTGCTGTTGTTTTAATAGTCGGAGAAAACATCACATCGAAGGTATATATTTGCTGACAGTCCCTCCTATATTATCTTAAATTTGTTTAACACCACTGCAGTGCCGATTTTTATTTGTTTTTGTTTTTTGTTTTGCTCTTCTGCAGCAAATTATAATGACCAATCACCATGAAATTTCTTTTTTCTTTTTTCTTTTAAAATTCTGGACATTTTTCTAGCGCCATATCATTTCTACCAGATCATCAATAATATATCTTCATTTTAAGTTTAAAACCTGTCCATTTATTATCTTATAACTTATTTATTTATTTATTTTTACACTACTGGAGGATTGAACCCAGAGAGCTCCACCACTGAGGTGCACCCTAGCCTCTTTTCTATTTGTTATTCTGAGACAAGTTCTCACTAAGTTACAAAGGTTGCTCTGGCCTTGAATTCATGACCCTCCTGCCTCAGCCTCCCAAGTCACTGGGATTACAGGCTTGTACTACATCATCCAGCTAAAAATTTGTCTATGGTTTTTAAAGTAGAAAAATAACTTATATTTAAATTGTTGTTGTTGTTGTTGTTGTTGTTGTTGTTGTTGTTAGGTGCTGTCCAGTCGGTATCCGACTCATAGCGACCCTCTCTACAACAGGGGAAACACTATTGTCAGTGCTTCTCTGTTATTCATAGGGTTTTTTCAATGGTAGATTGATTTTTGGGAGGGGGTTGGCAGGTCCTTCTCCCAAGCCTACAGCTCCTGGTGTTCCCAGGTGGTCTCCCACCCAAGTACTAACCAGGCCTGACCCTGCTTAGCTTCCAAGATCTGACAGGATCTGATGCCACAGGGCTATGGCTACAGGCTATATTTAAATTAGCATATTCATAAACATTTAAGTTTATCTACCACTTGTGATTTACATGGATATCATTATAGCTCATATAGCCTGCATAATATATTTAGCTTGATATTAGGGGGTGATTTTCCATGGCATTTTTAAAAATCCATTGACAGCTTTTGTCCCAGGCTGAATTTTTAAGGATATTTGTACAGGGAGCAGCCTTAGAATCTACAAGCAATGTTTCTTGCTGGGTAAGAGAGAATTTGTTTCCTGACCAGGATAATAGATCGTTTCCTTCAAGGACAAATGTTGGGAAAGTTTGGTAGCAGTCTCTCTTTATAAGACTGGGAGTTTCTAAGCTTAGCGTCACTCAGTTGTCAGGCAGAACCACACCGTGCCCAGCATCCACCTTACTCTGCTTTGACCCCTTAGAAGCCTGGTGACAAAGAACGTCCATGAGAACATGAAGCTCTTTCTGTGTCTCTGATGTTGTAAGGAATAAGCTGTCTAAGTTCTTTTGGCTAGTTATTTCCTTATAAACCCAATCTCCTGAAATGTGGAAAGGAAATTCGGCAGGTCCACTCTATATTTCTGCTTAGGAATTAATTGATCCCATGACAAAATCCTTTGTACAACTTTGTATTATTGTACAATGTTGTACAACAATTGTAGTACAATGTTATGAAGAAAAAAATTACTTATACTGGGCCATACTACTGACACCAGGTACCCCAATGATATGATTATGTAAAACAGTATCAACAACACACGTGCCTAGCGTAGGCTCTGAAACAAAACAATATTTTAGGTTATTCATACTTAAAGAAAACTGTAGTCTTCACAAAACAATAAAGTTGTGTTAAACAGAAAACATATTTCACATTGCTTTATTTTTACATTTAAATTTGAATTTATGAAAATTAAGAAAATTTACAAACTCAGTCTTTCATGATATTCGCCACATTAACTTCATAGCCACATATGGCTAGTGAGTCTATATGGGACATTCTGAATTTCATACTTTTCTCACTTTCATTATTATTATCTACCTATCTATTTAGCTATCTATCCATCTATTTATCCATCTATCTGCACATACACATCTATCTATGCACACATATGCAGTCATGCAACATATATCTATATATAGACACACACACATAGGTGCTGTATCACCTTTGGCAATGCCTTCATTTCATTGTCATTTGTTGTTGTTAGTTGGTATCCAACTCATAGGGACGCTACATACAACAGGTGAAACACTAGTGTCAGTGTTTCTCTGCTGTTCATAGGGTTTTCAATGGCAGATTGATTTTTGGGAGTGGTTGCCAGGTCCTTCTCCCAAGCCTACAGCACTTGGTGTTCCCAGGTGGTCTCCCATCCAAGTACTAACCAGACCTGACCCTGCTTAGCTTCTGAGATCTGACAGGATTGGATGCCACAGCGCCAGCTGCAGGCTTCATTTCATTAAGTATGGTGAAATATTTGGTGAGGGAGTTTGCATTTTATTTTAAGACTTTAATTACAAGCATCTATGGACAGAAACAATTCAGAATGGAAAGAACAAAACGCTAGGAATGGAGTGTGTTGAATTACATGAAAGGGCCCCTCAGATGCTTGTACATCTGGGTTTTAATTATTGTCATCTCAAGTTTCTATAGGAGAATCACATCTTGACCTTGAAATACATATTATTCTTACATTGAAAAATTCTGCACACTCATTACCCAGACATATCTCAATAGGTACATTAAAAACAAGCTAGCCTGTTTCCAGGAGTGGTGGGTTAGAGTAATTGCAGCATTATTTGGTTTTATTGGGAGAATAAATTGAAAACTATTATATTGTCATGTCCCTATTTAACAGCTAAATTGTTCTGAGTTTTACTAAATTAGGTACACATTTAGAAGTTGAATAGTATCACCGTCATCTGTATATAATGTTCTGAAAGGAGTGTATGAAGCCTCTATATGTGGACTTTTAATAAAGAGTCTACAAAGTCACCATTTCGCAACTATATTCACCAGGATTCTTAAGCACCATGGAATCTAACCCTGGCTAATTCAAACAGAAAAGGAATTCATTAGAAAGTCATGGGTAGCTCTTAGAATTTCTGAAAAGTGCTGGGGACCAAGCTTGAAACCATTTGACCAGAGACTGCCAAACCTATAGGATAATGGACCTCAGGAGTCCAGCACAGACGCAGTTGCTGCCACACACAGGGAAGCTTGTCCCACCAGCCACCAGCACTGTGTGCTGCAGCTAGGGCTATGCTCACCACCCCACCATTGGCAGAGTGGATTCTGCTCAGTCCAGGTTCCCGGTGCCCACCCGCCTTTGATTCAATGGTGTGGGATTAGCCAAGCTCAGCCAGAAAGGGACATTGATTTTTGTTAGGCTTAGCGCTAGGGTGGAAGGTCCACCCCAGAATGTGAGGATCTCCTAATATAGGAATGAGGTCTAGATTCTAGGAAAGGAAATAAGAACAAAGAAAAGAAGGAATGAAGGTGGAGGAGGAGAGAGGGACACTTTCTACCACAGCGCCTCACTGGCCTTATGTTATAAATACATAAGAAGTTGCACCTCCAGCTCCCTTGATGATACATGCCATATCTTGGAAGAAGGGGATGCAATGGACCTAGGACAACCCATACTTGTGTTGATGGGGCTGGCCCTTTTCAGGGGATGCCTGAATTTTATCTAGTTCTTTTTTTTTTTTTTCAGCACTAGGGGACTGAATCCAGGGTCTCACACATAATTTGCAAATGCTCTACAGTGGGATGCACCCCAGCCCCTTTGATTATTTTTTTATCTTGAGACAGAGTCTAAATTACTCAGGGTGCCTCTGGCCTTGAACTTGCAATCCTCCTGCTTCTGCCTCCCAAGATGCTGGGGTCACAGATGAATACATCTGTTGGTACATCTGGTCTCATTTTCTTTTCAAATGTTTTTAAGTAAACATAAATAATTTTCATTATATAGAAATATATCTATTCAAAGAAATAGAATTACTTGAATTTGTTACTAGGATTCTCCTGAGTAAAATTATAATTTTATGTCTTTCATTAATATTTCAAACAGGTAGTTTAATCTCATGGAAAAAACCCTCAAGTGAGAGAGATCCACCCTCCCTTCTTTACAAATTTAAAAATCAATTTTTATTATTATAATTATCATTGTTGTTGTTGTTAGGTGCCATCGAGTCGTGTCCAACTCATAGCGACCCTCATAGGATTTTCAATGGCAGATTGTTTTTCGGGATTGCCTTGGGAGTGGGTTGCCAGGTCCTTCTCCCATTTTTGTGGTGCTGGGAATCGAACTCGGGACCTCAGAGACTACAGAGTGGCGCTCTACCAACTGAGCTAAATCCCAGCCCTAATTATCATTATATAGAATAATTTTCACCATATAAAAGTATATCTATTTAAATGAATATAATTAAACTCATCACAAAGATTCTCTTGAGTAAAATTATAATATTAATGTCTTTCATTAATATTTTAAAGAAGCAGTTTGATCTCACAGGAAAAAATCCTCATGTCAGAGAGACTCACTCTCCTTCTTTATAAATTTAAAAGTCAATTTTTATTAGATCTTATCATCTATTCAGAATATACATATTGTCCAACCAACATTTGACTATTGCATTGGAATGTGCTCTTCTGTGGTCTTTTGGTCCAGCAAGGAAATTCATCTTTTTATTGGGATATATTGCAGCTGCAAAGAAATAGAAGACTAAATGTCAACATTCGGCAATACATTCATCTCCATCTATGCTCTTCCCAGAATTATAGGGGCTGTAAACCTGGAAAGAGACTCACTTTTGACTGCCCACACGTGAACTGTAATTTCCTCCATTACAACATGGCGATGGTTCTACCTCAGGGCTTCTGTGAGTCCTAATGCAACACACACACCCCAGGGACCAGCTGCTGCAGATTGGAATGTGAGGACAGTATGTTTCTTCTCTCAGTGTTCAGAGCCTACAGAGAAAACAGAAATGTGGGCCAAACTATGTTGGGATGGAAGTTATTTCAGGATATATACAGCATAATAAAGGAAGAATGATGAGAGAAGGATGTGGCAATCCACTCCCGAGGCAATCCGAAAACAATCAACCATTGAAAACCCTATGAGGCAGTCTGAGTAATTTAGTGAGACCATGTCTCAGAAAGTAAAAAAATGGGCTGAGGGTGCAGCTCAGTGGTCCAGCACTTGCAAAGCACACAAGCGCAAGGCCCTGGGTTCAACCCTCAGTACTGAAAAAAAAAAAAAAAAAAAAAGTCTGAAATATGAACAATAGACCATGATGTCACTGAAAAGTCTAAGGTGACAGAGAGAAGACAGTGGACTTATGTAAAGTGAAATCCATATGAAGAAGAAACTCAGTGGTTGTTGGTCAACATGAGCTAGAAAAAAGTCTTAATTTTACACTGCGTACTTTTGTAGTAATTCCAACAGCTGAGAAAAGGGATTATAACCTGAAGCCCAAGAATGTTCACTCCAGTCAGAGGAGATATTTTTCTCTTATTACTTGTAAATGCTTTTATCTTTAGTTGCAAAAACTTTCCAACACTTGAAATAACCTTCTAAGATAGTACCACCTGAAAGAAGCTCAATTCCGATGCCTACTTCTATTTTCAAAAATTATGTGATGCTCAGTGATATATTTTGCTCAATATTAAAAATATGTTAGAAATATTTAGGGATTATATGTTGATTGCTGATAGGCATAACAACTTGAAAGCAGTTACTCCTTTGTAGACTAATGTGAAATAATCTAAACTTTAGATTCATAAGATTCTCTTTGTTTCCATTATATTATGACTTAGGGAAACATCTCCTTCAATGTTGTCTGTGTTAAAATATAACTTACTGAATAATGGAAGAAAATGATTGAGAAATTACCCCAAAAACTAAATTTTAGAAAGGGAAATAGATGCACTCATTTTCCCCTATACATTATTGGAATCTTAATAAAAATAATGGAGGGAATTATAAACAAATAAACATATACATGTCTTAAACATCAACTGGCTAAAGAAGAGTTTATACACATTCCCACATAAGTTGTACTTCCTCAAGGATAGTTTAAACACCTGGCAAATTGGCTTGAAAATGGACATTAACATGGGAAACGCTGTTGGAATCTGACCTTCAGAAACCTTGAAAAAGTGCACTTGGAAAGGTTTTATGTATTTTTTAACTAGCTTGCAAAACTCACATTGATTATACTCATTTGACAAAGTACCTAATATAATTATCCAGTGTCCGCTTGGACTTCTCACTGTCTTTCTGAAGGTCCCAATTCCTTGAACCAAATGTTCTTAATAATGTTTTCAATATATCAAGTACAAACATATGTATATCATTAGAATAAAACAATACTTGTTCAGGACACATTTCAAAATACTGAAACAAAACCCATAAAATACATCCCTAAACTCTAACTCAGCAGTCCCCAACCTTTCTGGCACCAGGGACTAGTTTTGTGGATGACAGTTTTTCCACAGACTGGGGTCAGGGAGGATCATTTGAGGATGAGTCAAGTGCATGACACGTATTGTGTAAATACAGATGAAGCTTCACTTGCTGGCCCACTGCTTTCCTCCTGCTGTGGCCTAACAGGCCACAGATTGCTACTGATTCATCGCCCAGGGATTGGGAGCCCCTACTCTAACTCATTTAATAAAACAATGTGTTTTTACACTACCACCCCCATATATTACTTTTTTCCCTCCTCACCTCAGGGAATCTGATTTCTCAAGAGTGGAGGAAAGAGAAACCTCCCACCTTTTTTCTTCCTGAGCCAAGCTTATGCTGAAGACCAAAAGCAATGAATTGTTTGAGCCAGAAAATGTTCAGTGGCTCCCAGCTCTGAACTTTTGTTTGGAGACGTGGAGTGGCTCATAAATTTCCCAGTGAGATTTAATGAATGCTAAATGGCCTTTAAAACTTGTTAACAGTGAATACAGCAGGTTGGGACACGGATTTGGGAATTAAAAAGAAAACAAACAAATGAAAAATCACAGAAGACAAGAAGACAAAAGGCCTTGCATTTTTGCCAGCTCTATACTGAAATATTATGCCCCTCTGCCCCACTGACTGCTCACTGCCCAAGGACCCTAACTATGGAACTTTTTAAGCTTAACTGAAAGTTGAGAAGTCTCCCCAGCAATAGATTCCAGCCCCAATGCAGAGATGTACCATTCACCAGACTTCAACTTAAATACAGTTTTACCCCCCCTTGACAGCACAGTGAAGATGTATAGTAAGTTTCTAGGACATTCCGGGACAGGGGAGTGTACGAAAAATAATATGGAACCTGGAATCAACAAGTCAAATATCTCTGACACTAAATAATTATGTAAGAATTTATTCAAACTCTGTGCCTCATCCTAGTGGTATGAATTTTAACAATTAAAATAACAATTGTGTTCCCTATTAATTATAAATATTTACATGTTGATCTCTAAGTCGCTCTGTACTTATGGACATATATATGAGCATACATGTGTGTTTGTTTAACTTCAATGCTATTTCCTCTAATTTTTTAAAAATAATCTTTTGATTATATAATCTAAGACTCACTGTTCATAAGGCCTCAAATTGACTCTTACAACATCACATTAACCTGATAATTCCCTATGGCAGCACATAACAAAAGTGATGGTTTTAATCAATAGAGCATTAGAAATATTTTGTTTCATTTCACAGAGATTCTAAACTTAGGTTAGAATACAGCAATAGTATGATCAGGCATACCCAGTATTTTTTTAAATAACATAGATCCATATTCTGGAATCAGGTAAGAGAAATCAGTTGCATTGTAAAGATGAGAATGATACAGGCATTGTAAAGTGGTAACAAATCGTTGTTTCAAACATCTATATAATTAAAGAAAATTCTTTTTATCCTAATTTTTTGAGAGTTATCAAACAGTCTATGTGTTAATATGTAAGTCATCTTTCTTCTTTTACTCTTGAGTGACTTATTCTTTTATTTAAAAGAGATTTAGCAAATTATGGCATGTTGAGCATCATTCTCTGCTCTGCTGATTCAGTAACTGAAGAAGATAGAAACATTCTGGGCCCCGTGGCCTAAATTTCCCTTACTTTGGAAATTTGTCCTTGAGTTTGCCAAGTAGAGCTGACTAAGTGCTTACTTGGACCTCTTCTAGCATTTTATGTGCAACTCTTAGTTATTTTTTATAATGTATAATCTATGACCCCCACTGCCTAACAGACTACTTTCCCATGACAAGTACAAATAATATTTATGAAGTGGAAAATGAATTGAGTGGATAAAAGCTACTAAGAGTCAGACTGGTTGAGTTATTTAGAGTGTTACTCCAAATGAGTTACTCATATATATTTAAGAAAGCCCCTATATGGGTATGATTAGTAAGTAATGGGGGTGGAACAGTGAACAAGACAAGCATAGTCTTCTCAAAACACAAACTTTAGTATAACAAGCAGACAAGTTAATAACAGTGAAAATATTATGCTATGAGACATGGATAACTAGAAATGGGCTAAACTCAGCATTTGGTAGTCAGGAAAAACTTCTTATAAGAAGCACTGTCAAAGCTCAGAGCTCATGAATTTATAGGCATTATCCAGAAAAAGAAGTAAGAGAGAAAGGAAAAAATTGAAGCAGAAGTAACCTGTCAAGACTAAACGATATGAAGGCCATCAATAAGAAGCCCGTGGCTAACATTTTACTGGATAGAGAAAGCTGAAAACTTTATATCTAAGACATATGACAAATACAGATACCCTGCTTCACCACTTCCACTAAACATAGCGTTACAAGTCCTGGCCAGAGCAAGCAGACAAGGGAAACAATAAGGGACCTCTAAATTTGAAATGGGGGAAGGATGTGGCAATCCACTCCCAAGGCAATCCTGAAACAATCAGCTATTGAAAACCTCTATGAGGGTTGCTATGAGTCAGACATGACTCAACAGCACCTAACAACAACAAGTTGGAAAAGCCTGCAGATGTACCACTGTGGCATCTGATCCCCTCAGATCTCAGAAGCGTATCAGGGTCAGGCCCAGTTAGTACTTGGATGGGAGACCTCCTGGGAACACCAGGTGCTATAGGCTTGGGAGAAGGACCTGGCAACCCACTCCCAAAAGTCAATCCGCCATTGAAAACCCTATGAACAGCAGAGAAGTACTGACAATACTGTTTCACCTGTTGTACATAGGGTCGCTATGAGTCGAACATTGACTGGACTGCACCTAACAACAACAGCAACAAATGGACTTAACGTGTAACACCTGAGACTATGAACCTGCTGAAAGAAACCATACAGGAAATGTTTTAGGGCACTGTAATGGCAAGGGTTTTTGGACAAGATCCCCAAAGCATAGGGAACAAAAGCAAAACTAGACAAAAGGGATTATAGGAAATTTAAAAACTTCCCCAGGGCAATGTAAATGATTAACAGAGTGAAGAGACAACCTACAGAAGGGAAGGGTATGTTTTCAAATTGTACATTTGATGGGAGTTGTTTAATGTCCAGTAATATGTAAGGAATTCAACAAATTTGATAGCAAAATACCAAATAACGCATTTTCAAAAATGGATAATAAACCTAAAGAGACATTTCTCAAAAGAAAACACACAAATGGCCAGCAGGTATGTGAAAAATGCCCAACATCACTAATCATGGAGGAAATGCAAATCAAAACCACAACAAAATATCATCTCGCTCCAGTAATAATGTTGTTGTTAGGTGCTGTCCAGTTGGGTCTGACTTACAGCTACCCTCCTAGAGTTTTCAATGGCTGATTATTTTGGATTGATTTGGGAGTGGATTGTCACATCCTTCTCCTGATGATCAAAAAGATAAATGACAGTAAGGGCTGGAAAAGATATGTATGTAGAAAAGGGAAGGCTTATTGGAGGGAATGTAAATTATTATAGTCATTATGAAAAATGCTTCAGAGGTTTCTCAAAGGGTTAAAATTAAAAATAAAACTACCATATCATCTAGCAATGCAACTTCTGGGTGCATATCCAAAACAAGTAAAATCAGTATTTCAAAGAGACAACTGCACTCCCATGTTCATTGCAAAACTATTCACAACAGCCAAGAAATGGAAACAATCTATGCATCCATCAACTGATGAATGGACAAAGAAGATGTAATCCATACACGTGATAGAATACTATTCAGCCTTTAAAAGGGATTTACTCCTGACATTTGTGAAAATGGGTGGAACTGGAGATCATTGTGGTAAGTAAAACTCTAATGGGGTAAATTTAAATATATTTTTTATTTCTTCATTTAGTTTGGTGTGAATATTAATATATCATTTGACAATTTAATTTCTTCACAAGAAGATATCATAAGGGATCAATGAAATTGCCACATCATTTATGCATTTACGCAGCATATTCATTTACTATTTGACATCAAAATGAGTACCTATTATGTGCCAAGCTAGGCACTAAGCACCAAGTAAATAAAAATGACCAGTACTTTGATCTTGCCATCAATAAGAGACATAAGACACATACTGAACATACAATGTAAGTTGTTGGGTGCTGTCAACTCAGATCCGACTCATGTTGTTGTTGTTGTTGTTGTTGTTGTTGTTGTTAGGTGCCCTGAAGTCGGTATCCAACTCATAGTGACCCTACGTACATCAGGTGAAACACTATTGTCAGTGCTTCTCTGCTATCCATGGGTTTTCAATGGCTGATTGTTTGTCCGTAGTGGGTTGCCAGGTCCTTCTCTCAAGCCTACAGCACCTGGTGTTCCCAGGTAGTCTCCTATGCAAGGACTAGCCAGGCCCAAACCTGCTTAGCTTCCAAGATCTGAAGGGATCGGATGCCACAGGGCTAAGGCTGCAGGCTTGGGTCTGACTCATAGCGACCCTAAGTACAACAGAACTAACACTATTCAACACTGTGCTAAGCACAAGATCTTTTTATGTTTGAGGCCACTGTTGCAGCCATTGTGCTCCTCGTCACTTTGAGTCACGCCACATCAGGAAATAGAGGTCCCAGGGGCTTTACTGCATACATCATTAAGGGGACTCTACTTTGAGAAGGTAACTCTTCCCCAGTCATCTTTTGAATGCTTTTCAGCCTGGGGAGCTCATTTTCCAGCACTATATTTGACAGGGCTTCTGTGCTATTCATAGGGTTTTCAATGGCTAATTATTTTGGAAGTAGGATGCCAAGTCTTTCTCCCTAGTCAGTCTTAGTCTGAAAGTTCAGCTGAAACCTGTCCATCATGGGTGGCTCTGCTGGTATCTGAGATACCAGGGCATAGCCTTCAACACCACAGTAACACACAAGCCCCCACCACGTGACAAGCTGACAGACATGTAGAAGATAATGTAAGTGGCAAGTGTCAGTGCTGCTTTCCTAATAAGCAATTCTAAAACTCTCTTTGAGTTAATTGTTGTTATTAGGTGTCTTTCAGTCACATCTGACTCATAGCGACCCTCATAGCATTTTCAATGGCTGATTGTTTCGGGATTGCCTTGGGAGTGGATTGCCACGTCCTTCCCTTATTTTTGCAGTGCTGGGCATCGAACCTGGGACCTCAGAGCCTGCAGAGCGGCGTTCTACCAACTGAGCTAAATCCCAGCCCACTTCAAGTTAATATGAAGTGATAAAACATGCTTAATTATCTGTTGGCTGGGATTTAGCTCAGTGGGTAGAGCGCTGCACTGCAGTCTCTGAGGTCCCAAGTTCATATTCCCAGCACCGCAAAAATGGGAGAAGGGCCTAGCAATCCACTCCCAAGGCAATCCCGAAACAGCCATTGAAAACCCTATGAGGGTCACTATGAGTCGCATACTGACTCAACGGCACGTAACAACAACAACAACATAATTATCTGCATTTCTATCTTCTTGCTCAATATCACACAGAAATAAGTTTTTCCAATACCCTTCTGAAGCCAGTATAAATCCTTCTATCTTCTCAGTTTGAAGCAAAGCTTTCACAGTTAATACCGCAGAAAAAAGACCAGAAAGGAAATGGAGGGGAAGCAGAAGTGGAGGGGTTCTGTTTTAATCAGTTTGTAACATGGTATACACAGGCCATCCCTGAACTAAGGAGTTCTGCCTCACCTTCTCCAGAGCTGCTGACAGGCAATAGCGGTGGAAGAAGAAATGCAGCCCAAAGCTGCATCAGCAACCTTACTGCTATAACTTGCTGAATCTCACCACTATTTCCTAATCTCTGAAAAAAGATTTTTAAAAAATCATTCAGTAGTATCACAGTATCGTGCTACAAAGAATTGGTTTTTCTTTCAGATAAAATATAGAAATAATATTAACATAGAAATTTTTACATATTTTGAGCTTTCATTTACATATACTAAAGGCCATGATTTAAATTTGAGTAATGTATTGTATTTTAAAATTAAACTTCACTATCTAATCCAAGTGCAGCATATCAGCATATTATATTCTAATATTTCAGTCTAATATTATAGAGAAGGGCTGGGCTTTAGCTCAGTTGGTAGAGCACCGCGCTACAGTCTCTGAGGTCCCAAGTTCGATTCCCAGCACCGCAAAAATGGGAGAAGGACATGGCAATCGACTCCCGAGGCAATCCCAAAACAGTCAGCCATTGAAAACTCTATGAGGGTCGCTGTGAATCGGGCTCGACTCGGGGTCCCTATGAATCGGGCACGACTCGATGGCATCTAACAACAACAACTATGGAGAACGATCTAGAACAGTTTAATCTGGAAGCCATTTTGCTAGGGAACATTATTCACAAGGGCAAAATGCCAATGTATCAGAGGTTTCCTGGCAAGAAGCACCTACAGTCCCCTTGGGCTATAGGTAAAACTCACTTTCTCAGAGTCACGCATAAATCTTAAATGATCCTGATAAGCAGCTAGTCCCTGTGGCGTTTGGATCCCACAGTGGAAGTGTGAGGGGGAGACAAGGGCGTCCAGCCCACAGATGCGCAAGATAAGACACTTACATGAGAACAGCAGCAGAGGGTGGGTGACTGATTTCCCATCGATGTAAGAGCAGCACCTGTGAAGCTGGAAGCAAAGGCTGGATGCTGCTGTGGAGAGATGAAACCTCACCCTACAACAGCGGCAGCCTTTGTTTGGAGGCTCTTCAAGCAGCTGGGAGGCAGAAGGCTTCAAGGGGTGGGGTCAGCTGGCAGGGAGCCCGGGGAGGTCATTGGGAGCAGTGGCTATTGGAGAAACTCGCTAAGTACAATATGGAAAAGAGGGTTCAAATTTGAAAAGTATCTAGGAATAAAGTGGACTGATCTGACGTGGGGATGGGAGAGTGAGGCAGAAAGAAGCAACAAGAAAAATGCCTGGGTTTTCAATTCGAAAAGCTAGGTGAACAATAATCCCACCTACAAAAGAATGTGGGCAAGGTGAGTTTTAGAGCGAACAAAGCCCCCTTAGAGAATTGCTGTTGTTGTTGTTAGGTGCCATCGAGTTGGTATCAGACTCATTGCGACCCTATGTACAACAGGTGAAACACTATTATCAGTGCTTCTCTGCTGTTCATAGGGTTTTCAATGGTGGATTGATTTTGGGGGGTGGATTTCTGGGTCCTTCTCCCAAACCTACAGCACCTGGTGTTCCCAGGTGGTCTCCCATCCAAGGACTAACCAGGCCCGACCCTGCCTAGCCTCTGAGATATGATGGGATTGGATGCCACAGGGCTACGGCTTCAGCCCTTAGAAAGTTAGGCATGCAGTTATCCACAATTTGATAGAGCTAATGAGTGTCACACAAGAGAAGTCTGTTTTCTGAAGACAAAGAGCTGTGCGTAAAGGTAGCGTCTATGTTCGCTGAGACTTCGATCCAAGTCATTACTTCAATTAGATTGTCCAAAAAGGAAAAAGAAAGTCTAGGAATAAAATAGAAGAAGCATATTTAAAATTGACTCTGGAAGTAGCCAGGTAAGTATTTCATATCCTGATCAATTTCCAAAAAACTTAACTTATAGAAGATGCTTTACATAGGTTGAGCAAGCGCACTTTTCTCACCAAGCAGAGCAAAACTTACCCAGCGTTTGGTGGGCGGGGTGCTGAGTG
The DNA here is from genome assembly GCA_007922755.1 of Pedetes capensis. Taxonomy (NCBI): domain Eukaryota; kingdom Metazoa; phylum Chordata; class Mammalia; order Rodentia; family Pedetidae; genus Pedetes; species Pedetes capensis. The sequence continues at coordinate 29,896 of VMDO01003890.1, forward strand.
CTTGCTCATTTAATCCTCACACAACTCTACCCTGTAGGCACTGTTTCTCCTCCAGTTTCCCAGAGATGGACTCCCAGACCCACTCACAGGAAGTGGCAGAGGGGGAATTTGATCCTTGACCATGACTCTCAGCCTGTGCTGTGCACCTCTACTCTAGACTGCCTCTCTGTCAGCAGCAGCGAATAGTCTTAAAGTGGAAGGTCATCCTGTGCTCTGACATCATCTTAAAAAAAATTCAACTGCTGAGACCACATCCCCTGCTGAGCCGGAAGTCCCAGACCTCTGCTCACATTCAGGAGGAGCTCAGAGAACACAGACTGACTCAGCCCCACCGACCTCCAGGGCTTTCCTGTTTGTTCCTGGGCAGCAGAGATTTTTTCATTTGCTCTGAGCATTTTCACTAAGTTGTTTCAATGTTATTGTTTAAAAAAATACTTGTTTATTATTGCAATAGGTTTGAAAATAAGAATTATTATGTATAGAATCATGTTGCTTTTGAAAAAAATATATTTCCAACCACAGCAATATACAATATGACATTTACATAAATCTTAAATAGAATGAGATGCAGATTAATTTTCACATGCTTAATCATCATATTTCAGGGTATTAGCAAAGACCTATCATAGTGTCAGGAAATGCATTTGGATTTTAGAAACCATCAAAGAAGTCACAGAAGGTCTTTGAGAATCTAAGAAACCGTTCCAACTATTGGGAATGTAGAGATATACAAAAGATGAACTATTCCACTAAGGAAAGCAGAAGAATAATTTTCACAGACATCTACAGATAAGAATGCAAGGAAAGGTTTCTGAATATATTTCAATGTATGCATTTTAGCTCTCAATACAAACTTATGTATCACTATTTTATACATCCTTAGAGATCTTTAAAAATAATAAAAGTTAATATTTATTAAGTACTATAATATACAACCAGTACCTTTTCAAGTCTTTTATAGGTATTATTTTTATATATCCTTAAACTTTAAATAAAGCAAGTATATGCCAGAATTAGTCACACTTTGTAGATACTGAAATAGGCAAGTGGTTTATATAAGGTTGCACAGCTTGTAAAAAAAGGGGGGGGGATATTTTCAAAATATTTAATGGACTCTCATAGTATACTTTCATTAATTTGAAATCATGGAGCTATTTTTTCCAAAATTATCATAAATTACAACTTTAACTGTGGCCACCATAACTTATTTGAATAAAGACCATGACATACTAGAAGTATGTCAAGAACTCTTATTACTGGAAAAGTAATATTATGCTGGAGACATTTTATGAGAAAATTTTCTGTTGGAAATACAGTGATTGAATTTTTTAAACGTAAAATAAGAACACATGGCCTGAATTTAGGACAGAATACTGAAACAGAATCTGCTGTAATTTTTTGAGATGGGCATTTGTCATAACCTAAAGTGACAAAATTATGAGGCTATACCAACTGCTTACATTTCTAGGGCATTTCATCAGTGTGTGTGTGTGTGTGTGTGTGTGTGTGTGTGTGTGTGTAATAAAAGCCTTATTTGTTCCTTTCTTTTTCCTGTAAAATAGCCAATAATGACTAACTTGCTCAAATAGTTTAAAGGTAGCAATGATGGATTGACTTCTGCCCCTCCACAGGACACAGGAGACAGATTCAGCGTTATGATTTGGATAGTACACAGATGGTCCCCAACTTCATGATGGTTCAGCTTACAGATCCTTTGACTTTATGAGGCTGCAGAAGGGGTACGTATTCAATTGAAACTGTGCTTGAAATTTTGAATTTTGATTATTTTCTGGGCAAGCAATTTGCAGTACTGCACTCTCTCAATGCCCCGCAGCAGCAATAAGCAATAGCTCCCAGTTAGTCAATCGATCATGAAAGGAAGCAACCAAGAGTGTACAGCGTGCTGGGCTGCCAGTGTTTTCAGACGCAAATACTCAATAAATTACACAAGGTATTCAAGACTTTATTATAAAATAGGCTTTGTGTAAGATGATTTTGCCCAAATGTAGGCTGATGTAACTGTTCTGGGCACATTTAAGATAGGCCAGGCTATGCTGTGATGTTCATTTGGTTAGGTGAATTAAATGCATTTTTGACTTAGATATATTCACTTGACAATGGATATTTCAGGACATAATCCTGTCATAAGTCTAGGAACATGCATTCTATTAAGCAGAAAGAAAAGTGAAGTTTTTATTTTCCTAATTTTAATTAAGTAACTCATGACATCCATTATTTTTATTAATATAAACCAGAGGTACATGCTTTACTATGTATAAAAGAAAAAATATAGTACAATTATTTTTTAAAACAGCTTGATAGGTTTTTAAAAAGTTAAATAGTTACCTCTCATATGAACCAATCATTACACTCTTAAATAATTACCAGAAAAAAGGAAATATGTATCTCTACAAAGATTGGTACACAAATGTTCATATTAGCTTTCTTTATAATAACCCTAAACTGGAAGAAAAAACTAAATGTCCACCAGCAGATAAACAGAAAAACAAACTGGGCTATTTCAAAACTTTGGAATACTACTCAGCAATAAAAAGAAATGTGTTGCAAAATCGCAAAACTGTGTGGATTAATCTCAAAAAGATTATTCTCAGTGAAGAAAGCCAGAATTCCACCATCTCAAATGTTCATGTTGAATGAATCCATATAGAAAATGTAAATTAGCCTATACTGATAGAAAAAAGATTAGTGGTAAATTGGGAAGAGGGATAGCAATGAATGCTGGGAGAGAGGGATTACAACAGAGCACAAGGGAACTTTAAAGGGAGATGACTGTTCACAATCTTTGTTGTGATGCTTGTGTGTGTGTGCATGTGTATGTATGTATGTTTATGAAAACTTATCAAACTATAGAATTCAAATATTTATAGTTTATGTCAGTTATACCTAAGTTAAGCTTTCCATTTTTAAAGTAAATTCAACAAAGAAGAATGACCTCGAGGTCAGTAATTGAAGCTCATTTTTAATAGACCTAACTGTGTATCATCCATGTGTGAAGCTATCCATTTGCCCTTTTAGAATAGCTACTAGCATATGAGTGTACTGCACATACCTTTTCTTCCAGAGCTTAAGGAACATACTGTAACTGCTTAATGAATACAATCTAAATAATTTTTAAATGGGTTTCTTTTTCTTGCCCTATTACTGCCTGACAAATATATTTGAGTGCATCCTTGTTATAATTTTCCTATAAACTCTTTGGAGAGGCGATATTTAATACCCACTAATGAAAGAAAATTGCATCTCAATAAATCTGCCCCATAACTAGTTTTCTTTGCCATAGATTATTAAATTATTGCTTGTTCTTTTCCTGAAATCAGTTTAAATTATCAATAATTTCCCAAAATGGGCTAACCATGCTCACATTCTTTCATGCACTTACAAAGAAAGAAAAAGGATTACCCCATCCTCAAATTTCTCCATTTCCTAATTGTGGTAGTCAAAGGACATCCAACGTGTCAGCCCGATGACTGTTCCTAGCAGTGAACGCCAGGATTCAACAGCTACAAAGCACAGAATGTTTGAAGACTCTACCGACAGGTTTAGGAGCCATGGGCGCCACCTAGTGGTGCTTCCCCAGGTGATATTACGGTTTTAAATCAAGTATTTGGTTTTTTGTTCAAAGTGTTGTTTTCATTCTAATTGTCTTAATAAAATTATGGGAAAAGGATGTGGCAGTCCACTCCCCCAGAAAAATCAGACATTGAAAACCCTATGAGGGTAGCTGAGTTGGATGTGACTCGACAGCACCTAACAACAACAGCAATAAAATTATAAAATAACAACCCTTTTCCATTTAAAGCAGTGTTATGTGATAGATTGATAGTTCCCATCATCCTTGTAATTAAGCAACCTTACTACTACAGTGCTTAATACCATGGTTTTATTTGACTTATGCTAAATAGCAAGACAATGGAGACCATTTTTTAATGACACAAAAGTAGAGAGATGTATATGATAGCATTTTCTAAAAAGGGAATTCATTAACACATCTATGTAATCTCTAATCTTATGATTGAAAAAACTCACAAAATACATGAATCTAATGATTCCATAATAAAAATTATAGAAAGCAGTGATTTCGTGATTATGGTTTTAGTTGTTTATAGCTTTTTATCTGTTGCTTTTTGGAACACCAAATTTCTTTGCCAGAATATCACCTTTTTATTGAAGATGTTGTTAGCGTGTGGCTAACAGACTAAAATTGTCACCTGTTAATGACCAATGAGGATCTGTGAAATGACCATACTTTGCTCACCATTCAATAATGAGATACTTGGAGATTCAGACTGAACAGCTAGTGAAGAAGCACATTTCACTTCCACTGGGTCAGCAGATATGAAATTGTGAGTTACCCAATACCTCAGCAAAGCCTTCTAAAAACTGCAAAACATCAGGTGAGTACCTCTTGCACCAAGAGGCAGATTCCCATCCTCAGTTCCTTTCATCTGCACCTTAAATTGTTTCACTTTGCTCCCTGGCATTCCCTCAGCTCCTCCTACACATGAGCACTCGTGGACGTGGAACGTATGATTTTCCACACACACGATTTTCCTAGCTTTTGTGATCTTGACTGGAATACACTCAGCGTTCTCACCTACGCTAAAGAGAAGGCTTGAGAGAAGAAAAGGTCCAGGGCAACCAAGAGAGGGTCAGGAGCGGAGGAGGAGATCACTCCAGCCCAGGGAGGTCCTCTCCCCTTTCCAAACCTGGCTGGAGCTCCAACCTTCCTGGGATTTCCTAGCCCTGGAGCTGTCAAGCTCTTGCCATGTGGCTCTGAGCAGGCAGAGGATGTCCCCAATCTATCTTCCCACAGCCCTGATGATGTTGCTCCCTCCCTCAGTTATATAATTGTAGAGCTCCTGTGCACTGGCCCAGACAGGCAGAGCAACGATGCTTTGGCCCATCAGAGAAAGCCCAGAGAGTGGCAGCATGGCAACAGACAGGGAGCAATTCATTTTTCTATATTGTTTGTGTGGATGGAGTTACAGGCATATCACAAGGGATCAGTAAAGGCTATAGAAAAAGAAAGAAAGAAAAGAAAGGAAAAGAATAAAAAGAAGGAAAAAAAGGAAGGAAAAGGGAGGGAAGGAGGGAGGAAGGAGGAAAGGAAGGAAGAAGGGAGAGAGGGAGGAAGGAAGAAGTGAGGGAGAGAGGAAGGAAGGAGAGAAAAGAGGAAAGGAGGGAGGGAAGAAGGAAAGAAGGAGGGAGGGAGGGAGGGAAGAAGGAAGGAACGAGGGAAGGAAGAAAGGAAGGAAGGCAGACAGCCCTAGCCCCTGCTCTGCCATTGAGTTGCTATGTAATATTGGATTATTTTGCTTTTGCATTAAAACATTAAAAATAGTGTGTGTGTGTGTGTGTGTGTGTGTGTGTGTGTGTGTGTGTGTGTTTTCTCCTAAGCTAGCCTGTGCATACAAAAGCACACGTATGTACGTGAACAGGAGCTGCAGAGAGGCATCACTTTCTCGGAATCGACTCAGGAGCTTGGTGATTGTTTTACGGACATGAGGACCTCTCCTACGCATTTTAAGGAAACTTCTAAGGTTGTACACTGTGGTCAACCACAAGCCTTTTGAATGTATTCACGATCGAGAAAGGGGAGGACAGACCTCATTTTTTCCCCTTCCTCCCACTTTTTTCAATATTACAGCTATGAAATCGAACATAAACAGTTCATGTATAAACTAAAACCAGTTCATGATATTGAACACTTATTTGATGACGATGCTAGGAGTCATACATAAAATGTAATCACATGCACATGTTCTGTGGGACACACAGGAGCCGTGGTTCTCATGGTTAGTGGGGATTTCAAGTGAGAGTCTCCAAGCACAGCACTTTGAATATGGTTGCCATAGAGACAAATAGGCCATTTATACAGTTCCAAACCTAGAAGATTAATTTTAAAAACTGCCATCAAGAAGTAATATAGCATCATAGTTAATAGTAGAGGCTCTGGTGCCAGACTGCCAGTGTTCAAATCCTTGCTCTCTAAGAGATTGTATGTGTAACCTTGGGGAAGTTAATTAACTTTCCTCTTCCTTCATGTTATTATCTATAAACCCATAAAACAAATATGGAACTAGTATAAATGGGTGGGTTTCGATATGACTTAAGGGAATTGAGATTATATATATACACATATATATGCATGTGTGGGGCACTGCTGGTCTGGCCTGGATATTACTGGCAGAGCGCTGCACACATAAATACCTTTATACCTTTACCCCAACCACCCTGGGACCCTGGGGAGTAGAGCAAGCCCAGCGGAGGAGAAGGAAAAGCCTCGGGATGTCTTCCTTTACAAATACATACAGCTCTTTATTGCCTCTGCGCTTAGAAGGGTGGAAAACCCAGTGAGGTTAAATACAGGTGTTTCAGCCTGAGCGTTGCAGCTCTTGGAGCTGCCACGTGAGCACTGGCAGTGGATGAACGCTCCTCCATCGCTTCTTTCCTGCTGCTTCCACTGGGGCTCTTCTGCTGACGGTCATTGTCCAGAGATGATCCTGAAGTCCATGGAGAGCTCTTGTCTGACGCCCACCAACAAGCTGAATGAGTGATTTGGGGAAACTGCAGCTGTTTAAATAGCCTTGGCTGACCAATCACTGTTTAGGATTAATTGACCAATCACAGGAGAGGAGCCGAAAAAGTTTTGCAAAACGTCCAATCAGGTTGTGGTGGGATTTTCAGGGGGGCTAACTTGCCTGGGCAAGCCAGGGCATGTCCCTGGCTTGCCTTTTCTGGCAAGTCCCATTTTACTTTTCTAATTTAGCTATTAAGGCTTTTTGTGCAGATTCACAAGAATTGGGGTTTTTGCCTAAATTGTCCAGATTCATTCCCCACATGCATGTGTAAATATACATGCAGATGTAGAATAGCAAGCTGCACCCAGTGAGTGCAAGCTATGTGTTGTTTTCCATATATTTATTAGTATTTGTAAATTTTGTCACTTGCAGAAGAAAGAGAGTGTGATTTTTCATCTGACCCCTTTGTGTACAACATCATTATTTTCTCAGCATACAAATACTGCATTTTTTCCCCCTTCTCCACCTTTTTAAGTCAAACAGTTACTAACATATTATTCTCTCTCTTCAACATAGACTCTAAATTGTAGAGGACAAGACGCCTTCAGCTCTTTTGGCCATGAGCCACTTCACATCATGGAAGTATAAATATGGCAGTAAAAGGGACCCAAGGTCACCCCTTCATCAACCGGAAGTGTAGCAGCCTGTCCTGATATGACTCCATTGCACTTTGTATTCTGCTTTGGTTTACAAGTCCTGTCTGTCTCTTTCAGCTAACAGCTGCTTGATTTCTTCCAGCTTTCCTTCCAATTCAGGAAGCTGAGAATAGCTCTGCCAATTATCATTACCTCTGTGGGACAAGTTGGGCAACGCCACCTTCCTGTGGCCACTCTCCAGGTTGGCTGAGCCTCCTCCTGGGCCAGCTCAGACTTTATGGTCCATCAGGATCACCTGGGGGGATTGTAAAATCCCAGTTTACTGGCCCCACCCACTCAGTTTCCAAACAGAAGGTTTATGGGTTGGGCCTGAGTGTTTGCATTTCTAACAGGCTCCAACTGATGTTTGTGTTCTTACTGGGGGATCCTACCTTAGACCTCCATCTGAAAGCAGTGATCAACTCTTTCTCAAGAAATAATTTAGGCTGCCTCCCTCTGCGGCGGGTGATGTAAAACAAGCGCGTCCTTGGCAGTAGGAGTCGAGTTTGACAAAACATCAAGGACATTGTACCTCAATAAAGCTGATTAAAAATTAAAAGCCCAGTGAAGCAGGCATTTTCTTTCAACTCAGAAATCCACCTAGTTGCAAGCATGTGCAGTCAGAATTAGGATCCCATTCAATGCCTTCCCTGTTCTCTACACCAAGGTCACTTAACCTCCCTATTCGACCTTCTAGAAAGAGGCTCCATTTTACCCACACTCCGTTTAGTCTTTATCTACTAGATGTCTCTCAAGCATATCTAAAAAGTTCCTCAGCATTCCAGAATCTTGTATATTCATCTTAAAAATGTAGACAGGAAAGTGTTCTGTTAGCCATTTGTCCTCAGACTCTGGAGACAAAGACTCAAAAATGCTTTCACACAGAAGAGCTGTCAAAGCTTAGAGCTGGCCGTTGCTTTAGGACTAGCCTCCTGTGTGAGCTGCAGCAGACCAGACCCAGCTAGAAGGGAGTCACTTGTGCTACATGCCACATAACCAACCTGAACTTTGAAACAGGCCAGTTTTCCGAAAAGCAGATGTCAATTGAGTCAGCAAATTCAGGAAGTCCCCTCTGGGTTAGTGCTGGAGGGAGAGTACCAGTAACGTGGAAAGGATCAGCCCATCACTTTGTGATCTTTCCCTGCTTTCTTCAGCCCTTTTGAACCTAGACAGCCAAACCCTTCTCAGCTCATCAGAGTAGATGACACAGAATGAGATGTGGTCCAGTTCTAGCATGACAGAAGCCAGTATGATCTTTAAAGTGAATGACTTGTCATCTTGTCTTTTTCACACGGTGAAATGGGAAGTTTACTATATTAAAATTAGTGTTATTTTTTACCCTGTGGCTCTCTAGCTTCATAGTACATTTGCTTCATCAGAGTTAATTTTATGGTGCAGTAGGCAACAAATAATTATTTAGCAGAAGTCATTTTCCTAATTAAAATTTTTAAGTGAACCCAGTGTGCCAAACAACTAAAAGCAGAACTACTCTACATGGGATTAACTCAAGGATCAAAGATCTGGTCGGAGTCTTCCTTCCCAGATTCTGGCCAGGTAGGTGACTCTGAGATACCTTCTCATATCCCTAAGGCTCGAAGGAACCCACTGGGAGACATTAGGGTGGAAACAGAAAAATGTTGGGGCAGACAGATCAACTTTTTGCCTGTGTTCTTTACATAACAGTATGACTTTAGGTAAATGTCAGTTTCCTTATCTAAAAATGAGATTAGAAATCCCTTGCTCAATGTATTGTTATAATACACTGAAGTATACAAAATCCCTGGGAAATACTAAATTTCATAAATAGTCGCTCCTTCCTCTCTTTACCCCCTCCTCAAGTTTGACTTGGAAAGATTGTGACTTAGAGAAACATCAGTGTTTACACTTTATTTTTCACAGCCACACAAAGTCCAAGATAAAGCAATGTAAACATGACGCCTTCAACTGGAATTCTTAAAACTAGGTTTTTGGTTCAGTAGGGTTTTTTTGCTTTTTACCTATGAAGTATTAAAGGATGAAAATGATGAAGTAAATTTAAATGAAGTGTTTTCCCTTATGCTCTGTCACACGGAAGATAATAGAACACATATCTTCCAGGCCACTTGAATTACTAAATTAATAACACTCTTTAATATTTGTGGAGATCCACTACAGAGGTAACTTAAATTTTAAAAAATTCAAGGAAACATTCAGAAGGAAAATACAAATACAAATCCTTCATCAAGAACAATTTTTTAAGGAAATTCTTCTTCCCAGGGCTATCACTTCTCTGAATATGGAGAACACAGGTCTCCCACAGGGTCATGACCCAGGCTAAAGATACAGGATAAGATCTGGGAATGGGCAGATATTTTAATAAATTCAAAAGTATACCAATTTTATATTGGCATTGAGGTGTGGCTATTTGCCCAGCTAAATGTTGTTGTTAGGTGCCATCAGACTGAGTCCAACTGATAGCAACTCTGTGTACAACAGAACAAAACACTCCTCAACACTGTGCCATGCCCAGCACCATGTCAGTGCTTTGCTGCTATTCACAGGGTTTTCAATGGCTGATTGATTATGGAGTGGGCTGCCAGGTCTTTCTCCCAAGCCTATAGAACTTTATATTCCCAGGCAGGCAGTCTCCCATCCATGGACTAACCAGGCCCAGCCATGTTTAGCTTCCGAGATCTGATGAGATCAAATGCTAGGTGGCGTGGCACAGCTACATGGCTCTATTAAAATGCATATTGTGGACATATGAACATTACTCCCTAGTATGAGCCTGTGACCATACCACTGTGGCCTCCCATTCCATCAGATCTCGGAAGCTAAGCAGGGTCTGGCCTGGTTAGTACTTGGATGGGAGACTGCCTGGGAACACAAGGTGCTGTAGGCTTGGGAGACGGACCTGGCAACCCACTCCCAAAAATCAATCCACCATTGAAAACCCTATAAACAGCAGAGAAGCACTGGTGTTTCACCTGTTGTACACAGGTTCGCTATGAGTGGGACACCGACTCGACGGCACCCAATAATAACAACAACAACCTAGAGTGAAAACCATTCGTGTGTGTATGTAAACATCAACGACAGTCTTCCTATGGCTTAGAATGCCAAGGTCATTTGTTCCCTTCTGCCATTGCAAGAGGAGCACTCGGGTGTGAAACTTCTGGGCTCACCACGTCTGAAGTTTCTGAATTGTGAGACCCACAGCCCCAGGTGAAGTCAAGTTGTCAAGGAAGTGAGCACGTGCTTTGCTTCCATGTACATCACCTACACTGCATTCTGACTCTTTTGCATTTGGAAGCCATTTTTAAAGAGACAAAGCATGTGTCCTGCTTCAAGGCTCTGCTCTCCATGGAAAATGGAGCCAAATAACGGATCTTTGACCTTAAGGGCACAGGACAACTTCATAGTGGGCCATCCAGCTGCATGTGCCCAACTTCCTGACGTCACCTCTCCTTCACAAACCCCTCACGCACCTCCACTTAACCTTGCACTTGACTTACTGTATTCCCAGTAGCCCACCTCCTCTCCAGCCCCTGCCTTGCCTGCAAAATGGCTCTTCCTGGGAAGGCGCTGTCCTGCCCGGAAGCCATGGGCAGGTAGCTTGCTCTTCCTCATTCTCTCACCGCATCTCTCGCTGCTTCCATCTCCTACTCTCCTCCAAAGAGTCGATCCATTTCTCTGTATCTTTAGTAACACCACCTCTGGGCAGCTTCCTTGATGTTTCCTGACATTTAATCCACAACCAGAGGGATCATTTAGAATGCAAATCCTAACTGTTGTTAGTGTTTTCCTAGTGCCTTAGGCACAGTCGGCTTTGTGTAAACCCACTATAGCATGAACCTGCCTGTCTCTGACCTCATTCTCTTTAACTCTTTTCCTGTATTTCTCTCCCTGTCCATATGGAAACCTTTTATTTATACGAAAGCATGTTGCTTTGTCTCTCCTCTGGGGTTCTGTACTGCATGGACTCTTTAGCTAGAAGAATCGGTATCAATTCATCCAGGTAGTCTCAGCAAGAATCAAGTTTCAGAAAAATATTATTTCCCAACGGACCTGACCCCATGTCCTCCATCCAAGTGTTCCCATCCCCAATGCCACCCCTATCATTTCTGAAAAGTGTTCTGACCCTCCAGCCTCAGTTGCCCCCAGGTGTCTGTCAGCTTGTCATGCTGTGAGGGTTTGCATGTTGCTGTGATGCTGAAAGCCATGTCACTGGTATTCAGATACTAGCAGGGCCACCAGGTTGGATAGGTTTCAGCTGAGCTTCCAGACTAAGACAGACTAGGGAGAAGGACCCAGCAACCACTCTGGAAACAAATTGACCATTGAAAATCTTATAAATAGCAGAGAAACAATGTCAAATACAGTGCCAGAAAGTGAGCTCCTCAGGCTGAGAGGCATTCAAGACATGACGGGGGAAGAGTTGCCTCCTCAAAGTAGAGTTGACTTTAATGATGGGAATGGAGTGAAGCTATTAGGACCTCCTTTTGCTGATGCGGCATGACCTAAAATGAAAAGAAACATAGCAGCTGAAACATTAGGCTCAAACATGTAAAGGTCATGTTCATGGCCCAGTGTTGGGTAGTGTCTTGTTCTGTTGTACATCGAGTCACTATGAGTAGGATCTGACTGAATGGCACCCTAGAAGCAAATCTGTATTTTACATCCAATCACTTTCTACATTCTTACTACTTCTTGGTTTTTAAATCATGTGCTTGCCTCTTCTTACTAGTATCTTAAATAATTTCAGCACATTTACAACAATACTGATGAAGGATTGAAAATGTTTGTGAAGTATTTCAAAACATCTTAAAAATTAAACACAGAAAATCACCACACACAATAACATAGTAGGTTCTATACTGACCTAAGACCACTAATACCTGTGAAAAGACCATAGAGTTGATGAGGTTTAGCTTTTCTTTATCTGTGAAAGTAAAACTATTAATAGAGGCCCTCCTGCATTGAAGTCTTTATCCCTGCTTCATACACACACATGCACACACACACACACACACACACACACACACACACACACACTAGTTAACAATCACCGTATTTCCATGGTTTGTGTTCACAGGTTATGCTAACACAACTGAAGGCCACTCTTGAGGTGTGTATGGCCTTAGGAAAACATATTTACCTGGAAGAACAGTGCACTAGTTGCTCAAAGCAATGTGCTTGCCAGCTACTCTCCTGGAACGAGTCTAGCCATGGACCCAGGACAGCCCCTTAAGCACCAGTACCGACGTCCTCAATGTACATGATTGCTCCAAAGTGGTGTGTAAATGGGTTTGGAGAATCATAGGGGATCAGAAATTGCTCAAAGGGGAAAAAGAGCCAAGGCAGGGCATCCCTCCTGGATGATTCTGCCAATCCCTGCTGGTGCCAGGCATGGTGGGAGAAGGGAATGGAAATCTGAATTGGAAACACTTCAAGTTTCCTCAAAAAAAAAAAAAAAAACCCGAAGAAGTAACTATTGTTAGTCAATTATATATAAAGAGAAAAGATTGCACAGCAGAACTATACCAACTAGGGCCACATTACCATTCCCAGATATAGGTCCTCTGATAGAAATCTAGCTTTTCCTCCAGCCTCATTGGCTGAATTTAGACATTGTGGAGTAAAATTTGTACTCGGGTTAAGAATCTTCAAGTAAGGAGCAGATATTGGTTTAGCCTTCCTTAAGTCAAACAAGAATTTACTCTAAAGGCACAGTGGTATCTACTGAAGCCCAAAGAGAGAAAAATGGCTGGGCCGTGCAAAGGAACTAGAAGTACTAATTTTAAACTTTTCAGATATTCATTGCAGGATTTCTCATCTCTCCTCCTCCTTTGTGTGTGGTTCCCTTCCTCTCAGGTTTGTCTGGTCTAACGGATAAGATGTATTACACATTGGAGGTCCAGCCACTTGTAACCTCGGGTCCAAGTTGGAATTAGCTCTAACTCTAAATGAACAAGACGATCTGATTGGCACAGCACTGGTTAGCTATCCCATCTCATGCAGCCAACTGTATCCAAAGGGAAGGGGTCACATAGCATAAATAGAATATCCTGGGCCCCATTAATATGACAAAAGGAGGGATTGTCACAGAAGAGTTTCCATGCTTCCTTTGGACCCACCAAACTTAGGCTTGCTCCACTGGGCCACCTGCCTTCTTCGTTCCCAGGTGACTGGAGGTTCTAGCCATGCCCAATATATCTAGGTTCCCACAGGCACCTAAAGAATTCACTGTCCTGTTGTAATCCAAAAATCCATTGGCTTCTGTAAAACTCTTCCATTTTACTTGTTCCATGGAATATCATTTCTCTCTCCCTCTCTCTCTCTCTCTCTCTCTCTCTCTCTCTTTCTCTTTTTTTTCAAAAGACTGCAAATAGGAGAGAGGAGGGCTGGGGTTTAGCTTAGCTGATAGAGTGCTGCTCTGGGCTCTCTGAGGCCCTGGATTCAATCCCCAGCTCTACAAAAATGAGAGAAGAATGTGGCAGCTCACTCCCAAAACAATCAGCCATTGAAAACCCTATGAGTAGCAGAGAAGCACTGACATAGTGCAGGGCATGGCACAGTGTCAGTGTTTTGCTCTGTTACACATAGGATGGCTATGAGTCAGACCAAACTCGATGGCACTAACAACAAGAAGAAGCAGGCCCTTCCAAAGCTGCCCAATTGACAGCCGAGCAAGGGCTGAATAGGCAGAGGGGACCTAGCTTTCAGGCTCAGAGAATGACTCTAAATGCTGTAATAAGAAATGGTGTGAGGGCTGGGAGTATAGATCAGTGGTAGAGCACTTGCCTACCATGCATGAGTCCTTGGGTTTGATTCCCAGTCTCACACACAAACCAAAACATACACAAAAATGTGAATAGACATTCTTCTTTTCTATGCTACTCTTTTTAAATGGAATCTTACTCTTCTTTAAATTGTTATGTTCACTGATAGAATTTTACCAGCCAAAATAAAGTCCCTTACTGTGGTATTACTGTAAGAAATGTATAAAACAATACAAAAGGGCAATGACTACAGTTTTTTAAAGTGGAGGTCTCAAATCTGTGATATTTTCCTTAGATTTATAATTTGGTACAAAGCAGAGCCATTGGAAGGCAAATTCTCTAAGTGCCTTGAAATTCATGTCCTTTCTAATTGCCCAGCATTCATATCACTTGTGCAAAAAAACCATAAACAGCCAGGCACAGTGGCACATGCCTGTAATACCAGCCACTGGGGAGACTGAAGCAGGAGGATCGCAAGTTTGGGGCCAGAGGAAGCTTGCATGAGTTAGTGAGACCCTGACTCAACAACAACAGCAGCAGCAATAATAATGATGACGACAACAACAACAATAGGAATAATAAATGGGCTGGGAGTACAGCCCACTGGTACAGCACTTACAAAAGTATGTACAAGACCCTGGGTTCACCCCTGAAATATCTCAAAAAGAGCTATAAACATATACAGTCATAAACACATATCCTGGCATGCTGAGAAAAAAAATCAATGCCATATTATTAGTAGTTCTTAGCAAACCGTTTTTTTTTTTTTAGTGTTTTTAACAGCTTATATGGCATCTTAGTCATTGTCTTCCTCTTATAAGTATTTCTTTAACAAACTCAGTGGAACATTCTTAATAGGATCTAGTAGAATCAAATTACACTCAATACCCTAATTATGTTTGTAATTTTTTTCGTCTACTTTATTTTAATGTTACACAAACACTTCAGGGCCAAGACTTATGCTGCATGTACAGGTTTTTTTTTTAATATATAAATTCAATCAGAAACATGACACACTTCTAAACTATGTTCATTTTGTTTAGCATGATGTCAGCCTTTCAATACTATTTCATCTTACCAAGATAACACAAATTTTAGTGTCTGGTTTATTGAAAGAGCTTCTTTGTTGTGGGTCTATATTTCCATTGTATTAGCACATATTAATTGTACAAAGTAATGAGTTTCATGGGGACATCTGCATACATACGTGGAATGTACTTTGATTGTGGTCTCTCTCCCAGTTCCCTGCCACCAGAGCCCTGTGTCTTGTGGGTAAAATCCAGGAAAATTGTCACCAAGCTCAGTTCCAGTCCAGCTGCAGGGCTGTAGATTCCTTTCAGCAGCTGTTCATCATCTTCTTTTTTCTCCCTCTTCCTAGACATTAAAATTTCTTCCAAGACTAGTTCTCTCTTTGCCAGACTTTCCATGTGTTAAACTAAAAAATAATTCCTTGATCCCTGGGGCCTTCTGGTCTTAAGTTTTCCAGCTTTGCAAAACAATGCTTTTTTAATGTGTTCATCCTTTTAAAAAATTCAGTAGAGATAAATGTCTCTCTTCTTCCTCTCTTGCTCTCCCTTGGTGATATTGAACTATGAAAATATTCATTTGGTTTCTATCTCCCAATCTCTAAGACCTATTTTTTTCCAAAGCACTTTCTAAAAATTATCTTCTCTAACAGATGCATAAAACCTCAAAATATCTACCAAAAGCAAGAAAGAGAGCAGGTGTTATTTTACTCAAAAATCTTCAACATGTTGGTGAGATCTAACGCAACAATATTTGAAATAGTTATCAACATAGTCTTTGCATTTCTCCATATATCCACCAGATGGTGGTGTTGTCCTCTATTTTTATTACTGGTGCAGGACTCCTTTATGGAGATGACTTGTATAGATCCTATTTTGTTGCTCCACTTTTCAAATTCCAGTCTTCTGATGCTATGCAAAGTTATTACAAAGTAATCATCATAAAAGTGACAGACTACTGAATGCATGCTGTAACCCTGCATCTTGCTAAAAATTCCCTGATGGTGGTGGTGGTGGTGGTGGTGGTGGTGGTGGTGATTGTTAGGGACCTTTGGGTCCAGTCCAGCTCATAGAGACCGTCATAGGGTTTTCAACCGCTGATTGTTTCGGGATTGCTTTGGGGGTGGATTGCCACATCTTCCTCCCATTTTTGAGGTCCTGGGGATGGAACCCAGGTCCTCGGAGAGTGCAGAGCTAAACTGAGCTAAACCCCAGCCTCTTAGGATTATGTTGCACATGTGAACAATTAAATTCTAACAGTATGATTAATATATTTATGAAACAACATTGGTGATAATAAAACCAATGAGAAATAAAAATACTCTTCCAACAGATATTTATATTTTACAAAATTGACAAAGAAACTTTAATAACTTTAAATAATTTTAACTTTTACTGAAGGTTGAGAAGTGGCCACAAGCAGTTTCATTTCTGTTTCTACTCAAAGGTAAAAGAATGTGCCAAGCCAATATGTGGAAATGATAATGCTATTTCTTGGTCATATTACCATTCAGTAGTACTTTCTGCTCTCCTCATTTACTAAATGAATTATTTGGATTTTAGAAATAGAGCTTTTTAAAAGGTTAAGTATTACAAAATGAAATGTCTTGGTTATATCCATAAGCAACGGTAAGGTGAGTAATGGTTTGGCTTTTCTGGTAAATGGTATTTAAATATATTTTTTGAAGTTTCCAAAGCTCAAAACACTTATTTCACTGTTTTCTTGAATAAAGTCTGGCCAGTATTTCTTAACTTGTAACTCTAAACATTGGATAATACAGTTATTGCTAGTTATTGCTATGAGTCATAGAAATATATGCCACCGTGTGTCAGAAATTTTACTAATTTGATCTAGTGTGTACTCCAGTGGATTTAAAGTGTGCCCCATTAAGGGATGGGGGCTCTAGCATAGTTCAATGGGGCCTCCACATTGGCAGTGGGAAGAAGATCTGGACATGATTTCAACCAGAATGTGTGCACATCATCACTTTCATTTAAACAAGGTTCTGCTACAAAAGACCCGTGAGTCCCCTACAGTGATTAAATATAGGCCAAATCAAAGTCATTGGGTAACATGTGCAGTAAGAATCTACTTTTGCCAATAGGAAAAATAAATGACTCTCTGATTAATTTGTTCAAAATAAAACCAGAATGCTGAACCAAAAATTGAAAGCTAGGTGGCAGCTATCATATACAAGTGAGCTTCACTGGCCAGACTTGTCATTTCAACCAGCCATTTTGTTATCACAGCATGTGGCTTAATCAAATGCCCTCATGGCAAAGAACACTAAAGAAACCAAGAGATTTCAGAAGTGTTAAAAAATGTACACTTTTGTATGACGATGTTTTTTGTTTTATTGTAGATGATTCAGAGGAGCGATGACTTTCAACCATGCAAGTTCAGAGAGAGGTGCGTGGATAACCACCTGTCCTGCACAATGGGAAAAACCACAGTGAGTCCTGGGAGCTGGAGGGCACTGTCTGGAAGAGTCTCTCTGCCCTATCTTTCAGGTTCTAAGGGCTTCTGCACTGCTTCTCCTACATAGTTCAACTCAAGGGATAAGATGAATAAGACCATTACTATTACATTAAAAAGAGTGGGATGATAAAAAATGTGCAAATAGTATGTCCTTTTTGTTTGCAGCAAATCAAGACTTCTTAGTAAATACTTTAACTGTGTGAGTCTACTCCACATTGCTGTGGCAGCATGAAAACAGTCATAGGGCTTGGCTATGTTCCCATAAAGTGATATTTATAAAAATAGGTTGATAAAATAAAAATAGGCACCAGGTGCCGTCGAGTCTGTGTCTGAGTCACAGCAACCCCACTGCAGCAAACAAAACCTATTGTCAGGGCTTCTCTGCTATTTGTAGGGTTTTCAATGGCTGTTTGTTTTTTGGGAGTGTGTTGCCGGGTACTTGTCCCAAGCCTAAATCACCTGGTGTTCCCAGGCGGACTCCCATCCAAGTACTAACCAGGCCTGACCCTGCTTAGCTTCTGAGATCTGACAGGATCCGATGCCGCAGAGGTAGAGCTGCAAGCCAAAAATAGGTAGGCAGGCATTAACCCTCATATTCAAGTACTAACCAGGCCCGACCCTGTTTAGCTTCTGAAGGGATTGGATGCCACAGGGCTATGGCTGCAGGCATTTGGACTGTAGTGCTATTCAAATCTACTACTTCCATATTCATTTTCCATATTTACTATCTATTGAGTTGTTGAAATTAGAATCTTCAAATTCGGTACTGTTATTTTGTATTGTTTTCATTTTCTCCCTTCAATTCTTTTAATATTTTCTTTAAATGTTTGTTTGCTCTAATGTTGGGTGAATATATATTTAAAATTATTAAATCCTTTTAATAATTGGACTCCATTATCATTATATAATGACCTTATTTGTCTCTTTTTTAGAGTCCTTACTTATAAATCTATTCTTTCCAATATACTTCATGCCATTCCTGCTCTGTTTTTTAATCACTATGCCTGGATTATATTTTTCTATCCCTTAATTTTAAGTATATGTGCATCCTTCAAACCAAAGTGAATCTCTTACAAGCAGCATTTAGTGGGATCTCCTTTCTTATCCATTCACTCACTCTCCAAAGAATTTGATCAACCTACATTTAAACTGAGAGAGAAGGATGTGGCAATCCACTCTGGAAGCAATTCTGAAGCAATCAGCCATTGAAAACCCTACAAGGGTTGCTATGAGTTGGATATGACTCAATGGCACCTAACAACAACAACATTTAAATGGACTCGGACTCGACCACACCTAACAACAACAGCAACATTTAAACTAGACATGAGGAATGGCTCACTATGGCCATTTTGTTGACTGTTTCATGATTTTATTGTAGTCTATTTGTTCCTTTCTTCTTCTTTTGCTGTATTTCTGTTTTCCCCATAAGTGGCAAGACAGTGGTGCAAAAATAAGGAGAGTTTTAGGTGTGTTTTCCCCCCATCTTCTTTCCATTCGGTAACTATTAAACAAGGTTTATAAAATATATATTGGTCCCAGATTTTCCTCTTATTTAAAACAGGCTTTATTTTATAAGTGGACTTTGTGCTAATAGAACAAAATAATTTAATTCCATATTTAGCAGGTTAGTAGTTTGTGAGAGCAAGGTGCTCCCTGGGGAAGTTTTTTTTTTTTGTTAATTTTAATGACAGATTTCATGTAGGGTGGTTGCCTGAAGGAAGCAGCTGACTACAAAGCATATAATTATAGATTTCCCACTTTGCAGGTGACCTCAGTATCACACATAAACCTGTCAGACTTTCTTCAAGACATATAACGTGCTGACATGATTAATAATCTGGCCTACAAAAAAGGCATTTTCATAAGACTTGGTGATCAAGACTTTAAGGTAAGAATTTAGGACTTGGCTGACCAAGATCCAGAACTCTTTTGAATTGTTGTTTGATCTGAATTGCTCGTGAAACACATCACTTGTAAGATGTTGTAAATTGTGTTTCCTGGCTCCTCCAGTGTGAGGGTAGATGGGATGCTTGTGAGCAGACAAGAAACAAATTTTTCATGAGCATTTGATTTAGGTATTGTTGTTGTTGTTAGGTGCTGTTGAGTCGGTATCCAACTCATAGCGACCCTCATAGGGTTTTCAATGGCTGACTATTTCGGGATTGCCTTGGGAGTGGATTGCCAGGTGCTTCTCCCATTTTTGTGGTGCTGGGAATTGAACTCGGGACCTCAGAGACTGCAGTGCAGCGCTCTACCCACTGAGCCAAATCCCAGCCCGATTTAGGTATTAGAGGTTCCAAACATGGAGTATGTGCATATAGATTTGCACAGCAAAGGAAACAGTCAACAGAGTAAAGGCACAAACTATGGACTGGGAGAGAATGTTTGCAAATGACATTGGATAAGGGTGTGTGTGTGTGTGTGTGTGTGTGTGTGTGTGTGTGTGTTGAGTTGGTTGACATTTTACCTGATTTTGGATCATTTATTCATAACAATGGTTTTCCAAGGAGAATCCTTAGGGCCATTTTGTAGAATAAAGGAGAAAAGGCTAATGGGCAGGGTATGGGTTGCCCGATGCTTTCTTAATACTAATTGCATTTCTGCATCAGCTTTCATCTGTGATGTGAAATCAAGTTTCCATAAAGTTTGAAAACCACTGCCTTAGTTAAATCCAGTTTCAATCTGCAAGCGAAAACCTAACTTCAGTTTATTATGATACGCCTTGCATAAAAGAAGAAAACTACTTTTTAGTGAATTAAAGGAACATTTTAGTCATCCTTGAAAGAAAGGAGCTCTTGAATAATAGGTGGTCACAGACACTTAGGTTTAATTTTATAATAAAGTAATAATTTAAGAAATATCTCTATTTTATATGAAAATTTCAAACATGTTTATCATATAGTAGTACTGTAAAACTTAGTAATGGTTTGAAGACATTCAATAACCGTATGTATTGTGATCATCATTTCATACCTGAACTCATTCATCATCTTCCTATCTCTGGTCTGTGTGCATCCAAATCTATCCATTGCACCACTCAGAATAGTACCAAAAGAAAATGTCTGACCAAGTTATCTCAAATTATCCATTAACCACTTTTTCCCTACAGGAAGGAAGCCAAATTTTTTGCCACTGCCTGCAATATTGTGTATGATGTGGCTGCTTCCAACATACCTCTCTACCTTCATCTCCTGCCACTCCCTTTCTCGGGTTTTGTAATCAGGCTACAAAGGACCCTTTATAATTTACCATACACACTTTGATGTAATAGTTGAGTGCCTAGATTCTGAAACCAGCCTATTGGTTTCAAATCCTGGCTCTGTGACATGGGACAAGATATATGACAGCTCAGTGCAAAGATAAAATATTATTAATGAATGGAGAATGAGGTATTTCGACTCTGTCCAAGGAATTTGGAAAGAATTATTACTGGATTTGACTTCTCTCTGAAACCACTAGAAAACCTGGAGATATGTATGTCCTCAAATCACAATCTTTGGATATTGAAAAATAGATTACATATAACTTGCGAGCAGAAAAAAAAAGATGAAACTCATAATCATCTCATTTTTATTTTTTTTAATCTGAAGACAATATTTGGACCATGACACAACAGAAAGAGCCATACAGCCTAAACTGTGTCACCATGTTTGGAAAACAGAGCATGGAGTAGGGGGAAGCTAAGGTAGCTGAGCCTGCAGCCATACCACTGTGGCATCTGATCCCATCAGATCTTGGAAGCTTTGTTAGTATCTGGATGGGATACCGCCTGAGAACACCAGGTGCTATAGGCTTGGAAGAAAGACCCAGAATCCCACTCCCCCCAAAACAATCAGCCATTGAAAGTGCTATAAATAGCAGAGAAGCACTAACAATACTGTTTCACCTGTTGTACATAGGGTTGCTAAGATTCAGATACTGACTGGATAGTACCTAACAACAACAACAACAGCAGGCTAGTTGAAAGCTGTGGGACAGAGAGCCAATGCAGGAGGGTGGGAGGTCTATGTAGAGGTCATCTTATGGCTGTTGCTGACCCCTAAGTTGAAAATACACAGAATGTCATTCTACAATGCTGGATTATGAAGGAGCTGACCACAATTCCTAGAACATACACATGGTTGCAAGATATTGGAGTGTGGAGCAGATAGAGTGGAGATATTCAAATGGCTTGGGCCTATGTACAGGAAAGAGATCCCCTCCACCCCCATTAGTTCTTATGGTGGCTCTTTGGCTGGATGTAAGAATCCAATTAATATGAGCTGATTAACCAGAGGAAAGCATAAATGTTTTATTACATTTACATGTATACGGGGATCTGCTCAAGAGAGTGAAGTATGAGGAAATGACCAGAACATGACACTTTTATGTAGACAAAAGATAAATTGGTGAAGTAAAGAACAGGACAAAGGGGTCTCTAGACTTGGGTAGTGAACACTAGAGATATTAGATGAGATCTATTAGGGCAACAGGCTATAGAAGCTAGTGGGAGGTTAGGGCTACTTCAGAGTTTGTTTATTCAGGTTCACTGCAGCCCAATTACCAGTCTCTGGTGACCAAGGCCATTTTCCTTCCTTGATATGTGGAGGACATCCCTCCCAAGGGTATCTTTATGGATAGTTATTTTATATGGGGTCACCATGAGTCAGACCTGACTCAATGGTGCCTAACAACAACAATAACATATAGGGAAAGTCAGGCCAAATGATTTTCTCTGGAGTTGCAGGCTCTCAAGTGATTTTAGCTTGAAAAAAATCAATAACCCAATGTAGCACATTTTGAGATGGCACATTTTTAACTCCTTCAAGCATTTCCCAGAGATGCCAGGAAAATCACATTTTAGCAGTAGGTTTAAATTAGACCTCCTACAAAGGTTATTCTAGTCCTTTCCTTGGATGACTTAAAAGCAAATATTGATAGATCAATCATGTCTGCTACTTAGCTTGCAAGGAAATGAAACACAACACTCTTCAAGGAGGATAACAAAATCAACATCAGTCATTTAGTCAATAATTACTAGATAAAAGAAGGAATGGAAAAAATGGTGGTCCATATTTAAGTTAAAAATCAATCACCAAAAAGAGACGAAGTAATAACAGAAATAATATTAGCAGGAAAAGGTTTTAAAACAACTATTAAAAAATGCTTCATGATTTAAAAGTAAACAAGGACATTAAAAGAAAGTTATAGGAGAAGATCAAGAAGTCTCCATGGACTAAAAATAGATACAATATCAAAATTAAAATCTAACTGTGTGAGATTAACAGAAGAGTAAATAAGGCAGAGGAAAAACAACAGTGAACCTAAATGCAAAGCAACAGAATCTGTGAAAAGTCTGATATCAAGTTGTAATCTTTTGTGGTAGATACAAAAAAAAAGTCTTTAAAAAGATATGAATCACATTAAGGTGTACATTAAAATTTTCCAGTAAAAAATGAAAAAAAATTTTAAAAGATATGAACCATACAGAGTATATTCCATGACCAATAATGTATGAATTCAGAACAAGTTAGAAAAGGAGCTACATGTTTAGAAACTATTTAAAATTAAACCACATACCACTAAATAATCTATGGTCAAAGATTCCCTAAGAGATATTAGAAAATATTTTAACTGCTGTCACAGACTATATCGTTAAAGCCCACTTCCACTAACAGTCCGTGTTAGGATATTTAAGTTTTCTCTCTCACATGCCTCAAAAGTTCTTCCAGCCTCCATACAATGTCTGGTTCCAAAACAACTCTCACAAATTTTAGTATTTGTTTCATCAGCATCACACTTCCATGTACTAATATTGGGTAGCTATGAGTTGGACTCAATTCGATGGTACCTAACAGCAACAGAGGCCACGTGTAGTTCCTTGTCATATGAATTATTCTTTCCTCAAAACCAGCAGGTGAGAGAGAGAAAGGGACGTCAAGTACTATAATCTTATATAACATAATCACAAAATTGTGAGCATATAACCACAAGCATTTCAACATCTTTACTCTATTTTGTTATGTAGGAGCAAATCATAGTTCCACCTCCACTCAAGGGAAAAGGTTATGAGGGTTTGAATATGTATATGTAAATGTTCATATGAATTTAATGAACAAATATATCAATGTTCCCTTATATTAAACAGAAAGACTTATACAAAGGCATAAATAAATATTAATATATTAGTATAAACATGGGTCTGGGATTTAGCTCAGTTGGTAGAGTGCTGCGTTGCAGTCTCTGAGGTCCCGAGTTCAATTCCCAGCACTGCAAAAATGGGAGAAGGACCTGGCAATCCACTCCCGAGGCAATCCTGAAACAATCTGCCATTGAAAACCCTATGAGGGTCGCTATGAGTCGGATACCGACTGGAGGGCACCTAACAACAACAACAACAACAAGTATAAACATATCAATATATCTGGACTTACACAAGGACATGAGCATGCATTTATGTATATTTATGTATTTACAATAGTTACATATGTCCATAAATATTCAAATGCATATATATAAGTAAAGATATTGCTTTGTAGTGGTATCCTAAAAATGCTTTATATTTATAATTTCAATCTACCAATGACAGATTTGGGAGTTTCGTTGATTGGGTTTGTTGGTTGTTCAATTGGTTTTACTTACAAATGCAAATCATTTAGCTTAATAAACAGAACTGCAAAAAAAAATCATAGATTCAGGATATGATAGAATCCATAGTTAATTTGTCATTTTGATCATTGGAAAACAATTGGAGGTAATTTATTTCAATTTAGAAAAATAAAACTTTATTTGTTTAGTGTTGTTATTAGGTGCCATCGAGTTGAGTCCAACTCATAGCCCCCCTAGGTATAACATAATGAAACACTATCCAACACTGTGCCATACACATCATCTTTTTTATGTTTTAGTTCATTGTTGCAGTCACTGTGTTTCTTTTCAATTTTAGTCATGCCACACCAGCAAAAGGAGGTCCCAGGGGATCTACTCTATTCCCATCGTTATTAAGATAAACTACTTTAAGGAGGCAATTCTTCCCCAGTCATGTTTTGAATGCCTTCCAACTTGGGGGGCTCATTTTCCAAGACTGTGTTTGACAGTGTTTCTCTGCTATTCACAAAGGTTTCAATGGCTAATTCTTTCAGGAGTGGACTACTGGATCCTTCTCCCTAGTCTATTATACTCTGGAAGCTCAGTTAAAACCTGTCCACCATGGGTGATCCTACTGGTATCTGAAATACTAATGGCATAGCTTTCTGTATTACAGCAACATGCAAGCCCCCACAGCATGACAAGCTGACAGACATGTGGGGTATTTGTTTAGTAGGTAATATTTAATATCCTAACTAGAGAATTCAAAGGAAAAATACAGCATCATTGAAGTAACTGAAATCACAACAAGAAATTCAATCTCTTCATTATAAGAGTATAAGAAGAGGTTGAGTGAGGAACCTAAAAATGACGTTTACTAATTGGATGAGCAAAGAATTGGCACTTGTTTGCTTCTCTGATTTTGTCATTTCCACATTGGCCAAAAGACTTTAAACTTGGAATGTGTGACTGTTGTGCAGCCAACAATTAATCCTGGAAACATTTCTCTCTAAAGAACTGTCAGCTCATTAGGTCTGGTTTCTTTGATCAATTGAACTTATGCATCTAAGGTACCCATTATCATTTAGCCTGTGAGTTCATTTTTCATACAGAATGGTGGGAAAATGCAGTTAGAGAGACTCTGTCGTATGGTACTATTTATGACTGGACCAGGCCATTTTGATTTGGTTACATTACAAATACAGCCCATGCAATTCAGTATTTTCAATTCTATCTCTCCCCCCACCCACCTCTCTCCTCTCTATTTTTCTCTCTTTCACACACACGATTATAAAGAGCTCAGGTAACATATTTAATAAATATGTTTATGTACATGATACCATAGCCTATGTTGTGTGATGCATAGAAATAAATACCAGTTGAATTGATGAATACGAAGTGTGTTACTCTGAAAACATCCTCTTATCTTTCTTACTACTAACAATAGTTGAAGTTATATCACTATAACTAAGACTTTCCAAGAACATATGCAAAATTTAAAACAAGCAGAAGTTTATGTAAATGTGTGAGTCACTGACTTAACAAGTTTAATGCTCAAATATGTAAATAATCAGTTCTTTCTTATTAATTAAGGAGTGTAGCAATAGTGAAATAATATGATTATCCTGAACATTTGATGAATTTTTGAATACATAAAATTATGATTAATCATGCATTTTATATTGAACTTGCAGTATATTTAATTTACCTACCATAAAATTATCCCATTATAAGTGAAATTCAATGAATTTTAGTAATTTGTTTAGTAATACTAATGGTATACCAACTATTACCAAATTTCAAAGTTTGATCTTCTCCATCATGCTAACAAATTTACCTCTAGACTCTTTGCAGTCAATTTCAGCCTCTACTTCCATTCCTAACCAACCTTTACACTGCTTTCTGTTTTTTATAAATTTTGCTTTTCTAAATATGTCATATTTATGAAATCAGAAAAGTATGATCTTTTGCATCTGGCTTTTTTCACTTTCCAAAATGTTTGTGCAGTTCATTTATGTTGCAGCATGTACCCGTATCTTAGGATAATACTCCCCTGTCTGCGTGTACAGTGTTTTGTTACTCCACTCGTCAATTGATCAGCACCTGGAACATTTCCAATTTGGAGCTACTGCAACTAATGCTACTATGCACATTTACTGGCAAGTCTTTGTGTAGACATATACTCTCATTTCTTTTAGGTAGATTCCCAAGACTGGAATTGCTGGATAAAATGATAAGTTCACACTTAACTATTTAAAAAATTGTCCCACTGTTTTTTTTTTTAAATAAATGCCCCATTTTATTTCTCACTCGTGATGTGTGAGGGGCCCAGATTCTCCACATCTTTGTCTGTACTTGGGATTTTCTATCTTTTCGATTGTGACTATTCTAAAGTCTATGTTGTTGTCTGATTATGATTTTAATTTGCATTTTCCTAATGACTAAAGAGTTTAAACAACATTTCCTGTGTCTATTAAATTTCCATATATTTTCACGGGTGAAATGACTATACAAGCTTTACCCATTTCTAAATTGGTTTTGTCTTCTTATCACTGAGATGTAAGAATTATTTATATATTCTCAATACAAGTTGTTTACATATCTTAACTCCATTAGTGCCTTCTCTTTTCTTGATGGTGTCTTTTGAAGCACTAATATTTTAGTTTTTTGTTTGTTTGTTTGTTTTTGTGGTACTGAGGGTTGAACCCAGGGCCTCCAGCTTGTATGCTTTGCAAGTGCTGTACCACTGAGCTGCATCTCCAGCCCCCCCCCCTTTTTTTTTTCTTTTTTTACTTTTTGAGAGAAGGTTTTGCTAAATTATGCAGACTGCATCTGATCTCGAGCTTGTGATCCTCCTGCCTCTGCCTCCCGAGTTGCTGGGATTACAGCCATGTGCCACCGCACCTGGCTAATATTTTAGTTTTAATTGAATCATAATTTTTTTTTAGGCTTTTAGTTTTGGTGCTGTATCTAAGAACTCATTCCCTAACCCAAGGTCTTGACAGTGACCTTCAACATTTTCATCTAGAAATGTTACAAAATAGTTTTTTTTCTCAGCATCTTTAGCTCAGTTGGTAGAATACTGCTCCACACACTCTAAGGCTCTGGGTTCCTTCCCAGCATTGCAAAAATGGGAAAAGGACCTGGCAGCCCACTCCTGAAACAGTCCTGAAACAATTAGCATTGCAAACTCTATGAATAGCAGAGAAGCACTGACAATAGTCCTGGGCATGGCACAGTCTCAGAAATTATTTCATTCTATTGCACATAGGGCCACTATGAGTCGGACCTGACTCAATGTCACCTAACAACAATAATAAGAGTAACAAATATAACTGCTAACTAAGATTTATTAAATATATAGGCAGTGCTAATAATATAAGAACAGTAAGAAAATTATCCTAGAAATTGTGACATATAGTGAGATTTATTCCCCTTTGCCGGTAAGTGGAATAGTATTGGGAAATCTGAGGTATGTATTTTTTCTACTAAGACTTGATTAGTGTACTTCTCTATATAAATAGCTCTGACTTCTTACTCATTTCCAGTAACTCAGGTGCTCAGAATCAGTTTGAAGAGTCAACCATCCCATCATCAGCAGAAGGAAAGAATGATTGGTTGTTGTTGTTGTTAGGTGCTGTCATGTCGAATTCAACTCATAGCGACCCTAAATAGAGCAGAACAAAACACTACTTGACACTGTACCATGCACACCGTCTTTTTATCTTTGAGGCCATTGTTGCAGCCATTATGTTTCTTCTCATTTTGAGTTGTGCCACATGAGAAAAGGAGGTGCCAGGGGCTCTACTCCATTCTCATGATTAAGGTCAACTTCACTTTGAGGAGGCAACTCTTCCCCAGTCATCTCTTGAATGCCTTCCAGCCTGGAGTACTCATTTTTTTGCATATATTTGACAGTGCTTCTCTGCTAGTCATAAGGTTTCCAATGGCTGTTTCGGGAGTGGGCTGCTGGGTCCTTCTCCTTACTCTGTCTTAGTCAGGAAGCTCAGCTGAAACCTATCCACCATGGGTGGCCCTGCTGGTATCTGAAATACCAGTGGCATAGTTTCATGATAGCAACATGCAAGGTCCCACAGCATGACAAGCTGACAGACACATTGGGGGAGAATAATTGGCAGACAGATTAATCATGAGTGGTATTCTTTTAAAATGAGAGGTAATCACTTCAGTGCTGATATGAATAATGTCCTTCTCATTCATGAATAAAAGTAACCTATTTGAATGCAAAAGACCTTTTATATTTATATTAGTGATAAAGTAATAATAAAGGCCCACACAGTGTTTTCATTGCTACTACTTATTCAAATACACATTTTTTAAGCTAAAGAATCTTTGAATGTGTAATAATACTCACAATTTCAACTCATTAATTTGTGCATTCTTATTCTCAGATATTCACTAGGCAATTGTTTCATTTAAGGGCACTGAGAAATCTTTTTTCCTCCTGAACATCTGAGTCATCAAGATTTATATTACCTAAAGACAATTCTTATCCAATATACCTTGTGGCTGACAAATTGTCTACTCATATTTGTCTATACCTATCAAAAAGCATTGGGTGATTTTGATTCTCCACTACTAAATCTAACAGTAAGTTTAAATAATTTTTAAGTGAATGCTATGTCAGCACTTTACAAATTGAGTACCCCAGTACCCCAGAGTAAATTTTTAAGGATATGACACAGTCTTCTGTTAGAGTGATACTAAATCAGATCAAAAACAGTGGGTAGAGTCCAGAAATTTGTGTTTAAATCAGGCTTCCAGATGATTATGACTCATATGGAAATTCTGGTAACCATTAAATTAGTAATTTCCGATAAACTCTTCCTAAGCAGAGTCCTGTTTTATGACCTGTTCCATGTTCTCTTGGTCTTCAATTGTGTAACCTCAGCTTTCCTCAGAAGCAATTGCATCTGAATCTGCATTCCCATGAGGACTGATGTGGCAAAGCTTTAAGATGGGCGGGGATACCAAAGCAGAGCCAAGATACAAGGCCTTAATGCCCGAAGGATGGCCAGGATCTAAAAAGATCCAGGAGACATGCCAGTGTTGAATATTCTACCTGCAAGGGTACAAGTTAACACATTTCAGAAACAGGAAGCAGGTAGGAAAGAAATTGGTATTAGGGTAAGAGAGATATTTAAGTAAATTAGGTCAAGGAAAAGTTTTCCTAAGGCCAGATAGGACATTCTCCAAAATGGTGGCCAAACCTTCCAGACTTTTTTCAAACTCTCCCTTTTCCATCCACCGTGCAAATGTTGTTTTTCCTTTCTAAAGCCTTCTGAAGAAGAGTTTGACTTGAGTCATTTCACTGTCTGAATGCATGCAGTCCTCCTGCTTTCTCCCTAACCCTTCACATTCTTGTTAACTTGCCATGCACTGCCCTCTGACAAGGATGCCCACAACTCTTCTGTCCTTACCGTAGCTCTTTCTCAACACACATGCTGTTTCCACTGGGTTGGAGAGTTTACTCTTTGTAAATATTCTCACCATTCTCTGCAGTATTATGGCGCCTCGTTCTATCTCTTCAAGTTCTCTTTGTGATGATTGTCACGTCATACCTCTCGTGGAATGTGGTCACACTAATTCTCCTTGCATTTTTTCCTACAACACTCTGCTATGAATTGCGCTTAATCATTCACAATGGTAAGTACGATGTGATGAGGTTTGAGAATCAGTTTCCTCAATGTAAAAACCTAGAATTGTAATATCTACTCAATAGACTTTTTAGAAAGACAATCAATGAATGTAACACTGTTATGTTTATGTACTCTTTCTTTTTCTTTCTTTTCAGTAGTGGTGGGTTTAACCGTTGGCCTTGTGCATATTTTGCAAGCATTCTACCATGGAGCTACACCCCCAGTCCCATTTTTACTTTTCTATCTCGAGCCAGAGTCTCACTAAGTTACGCAGGCTGCCTCTGGCCTTGAACTTGTGATTCCCCTACTCCTCCTCCAGAGTTGCTGAGATTGCAGGTGTGTGTCACTGCCTCTGGCTCTACCTCTTTTCTTGAGACAGAGTCTCAATATGTAACCCATCCTGGCCTTGAATTCACAATCCTCCTGCCTCTGCCTCCAAAATGGGTAGAAGTACAGAGGTGTACCACCAGTCCCAAACACAGGCTTATTAGCTTTTCATATTTATTATTCACTTAAATATAAGGACAGTATGGTAGAAAGTTACCAAAACATTAATTCCAAAAAATATTTACTAACAGTTTATTCTGTGCCAAGACCTGGTATCAGGTCTCCGTCATCACGAGACTTAAATTTTAGGTGGAAAAAAAATAAGAAAGAACTGATTTACACGATAATTTTTGGCCATGAGAATTCAGTGAGGAGAACATAAGAATGAAGTGTGATTTTACAGCAGAGCTACTTAAAGTTAGTTTCTGAAGCAGATCTCTCTTGAGCAATCATTCACTTATTTATCCACCTGTTTGGGGATGTATTCATTTATATATTCTGCTTACTGTAGTAAGCATTATACAAAAATAAGCCAACGCATGATATGAAAAGTGACTGATATGGGTGAGCCTTGTTATTTTAGATAAAATGGTGAAGTGACAACCTTCAGAAAGTCAATCATTACAGTAAGAACCTGAATGACAAATGGAGTCAACTCTGACAATCTGGGAAAAGAAATTACAGTGAGCAGACATTAAAAAATAAAGAGAATTCCTACCAAGATCAGAAAGCCTACCAGGGAGCTCATGTGAAGCCATGTTCCTAAGGCAAGATTTTACGTAATTTGGCTCAGTGTTCAGTGTTTCCAGGCTTAATTAAGCCAGCCCTTTCAGGTTTGCAGGTTGCTTGCCATATGTTGAAGGTGAGACGACATGCGGGTGGGAAAATTCCTCTCCTGAGAGAGTTGCATTGAGTGGGATGTGATGAATCCCCTTCCAACATGAGCAAATGCTTCCTTGACTTCGTGCGCTTTAAACTGGTGCCAGAAACATCAAACTGTGTGTGTGTTTTGTAATTTTTTTGTTCATTTTTCCTTTCTGTGAATCTTGAGAGTATTTACATACATCATTTAACTAAACAAACAAGATGATAGTCGTCGTCGTCGTTGTTGTTGTTAGGTTCTGTTAGGTCGTGTCCGACTCATAGTGACCCTTATAGGGTTTTCAATGGCTGATTGTTTGGGGATTGCCTCAGGAGTGGACTGCCACATCCTTTCCCCATTTTTGCAGTGCTGGGAATTGAACCCAGAACCTCAGAGACTGCAGAGCAGTACTCTACCATCTGAGCTAAATCCCAGCCCCCAAATGATGGTAGCCTGTTCTAATTCTTTGTTGGTCCCATGCTAATTTTCTTTGAGTTTTTTGAGATATTTCTGATTAAAAGGCACTACAGGTGGGGGTGGGGAGGAAGTATGTACTCTAAGAACATGTTCCTTTATAAAGAGATTTTAGTTTTTAGCTTTCATAAATTTAATTAAGATAAAAATCAGTCCTTGACTGTCATTTACAATGTCTATACATGAGTGAGATCAAGACACTGACATTTTACAAATAAGTGTTAACTGATTAAAATGCAATTAAATTAGATAGTTCTTTCGCCATTTTAGAGTACAACTATACAGGCCAGATGCACTCTCTTGATTTTTTAAAAAAGAAAATTGCAAAAAAGAAAAAGAAAAAGGTTTTAATCCTGTTTTACAAGCAAATGCCTAGCACAAGCAAAGCATATTTAAAAATATCTATATATAAATGTTAAGTCTGTACCCAACATTGTTGATCCATCTGTCCTTCACTCTGAATTTATTTGCAAAGCAATAAAATTGCTAAATAAATTGCTGCTGTCAATCCCAGTTCACTGTTGGCAAACCTTCTGTGTTAGGCTTTAAAAATAAGTGATGAGGAAGTCAAAATGAACTACCTTGTAAAGCACTCAATAAATAGTTGAGCAAAAAATGACTGACTGACCAAAGCATTAACTGTCGGATATTGGACCTGTTTGCTATCCCTCTGGAGCTGAGAGTGTGCATAAGTCTCTGGATAAGATTCTCTGCCTGGCACAAATTACTGGATAAAACCTATCACATAAAAGGCACAAAAAGAGTCGGGCACCGTGGCTCACACCTGTAATCCCAGCAATTTGGGAGAGGGAGGCAAGAGAATTGCAAGTTTGAGGCCAGAGGCAACCTGCATCACTTAGTGAGACCCTGTCTCAAAATAAAAAGTAAAAAAGAGTGGCTGCGGGTGCAGCTCAGTGGTACAGCACTTGCAAAGCATGCAAGTGTGAAGCTGTAGGTTCAACCCCCCAGTACCGCAATTTAAAAGAAAAATAAAGACAGGAAAAGAAATTTCTAGACTTGCCTCTGCGACCACAGCCTGTGTGACCTTAGATACTCCCCTTTTCCTGAAGTCCATTTTCATGGTTTGCAACATCATTATTTCGACTTAAGGGCATCCTGGGAGCTTTGTGGTTTTGGAATTCTGACCCTAAATTTTCCCTGGTCTCTTGTTCTGAGCCAGCAGGCAGCCTGAGTCCTCTCTAACAACTCCCCCTCACACTGGCTGACTTGTGAGCCAGGCTGATTGCTCCATAATTTCCAGGGGACTTGTGAACAGAGAGGAAGGACCCCAGAGGAGGAGGGACGGGAGACATCTCTGGATGCACTTGCATCCCTTGTTGTTGTTGTTGTTGTTGTTAGGTGCCGTCCAGTCGGTATCCAACTCATAGTGACCCTCTGTACAACAGGGGAGACACACTATTGTCAGTGCTTCTCTGCTGTTCACAGGGTTTTCAATGGCAGATTGATTTTTGGGAGAGGGTTGCCAGGTCCTTCTCCCAAGCCTACAGTACCTGGTGTTCCCAGGTGGTCTCCCATCCAGGTACTAGCCAGGCCCGACCCTGCTTAGCTTCCAAGATCTGACGGGATCGAATGCCACAGGGCTACAGCTGCAGGCTGCATCCCTTCTACCACGCACTTAATAGCAAACAGTCCATGCTCCTTTCCACTGAGGTGCAACTCTGGGGCAGGAAAGTGCCTGCAGGTGAGAGTATTTCAAGAAGAACTGCCCACTGCTTCCTCCTCTCATAAGATCTCTTCAGGCTAGCCATGCAAAGCCCACAGCACGTTTTGGAAGAAGTTCCCTTCAGGCATCTTTCCCAGAATGTAAATGTCTTCCTCTGGTGGTAGAGAAACAAGTACAGCCAAGTATTTTGAAGATTTCACGTTCACTGTTGGGATTTTGAGATGAGTCCACAGCTCCATGATGTGGGAAGAGGAATCTCTGGCTGTAGGACGAAGGGATGTGTAGTGTCTTTTCCAGTGACTGAAACAAGATGCTCTCCTACCACCCAGAGTCTGGTGGGCATTCACCCTAATTAAGATCAGAATGGATAGTGTGCCTTATACTTACTTTATTTAATAAAGTACACCCTATTGGATTGAGCTTGAGACCTATTTTGGAGGCCTTTTGGAGAATATAGACTTTTGGGTCTATATTCTCTGTACACATCAAGCATTCTCCATTTGAACACACTTGCTGGAAAATAACCTTTGGGGAAAGCAGTTCTTCGCTTGATCATTTGGACATTTTGCTGCAGAATACTTCTGTGCCCTCCCTTAGGAAGTTACCACCTTGGTTTAGTGTCCATTTTCCTTGCTGTAATTCTACATCATAATAATTAGCCCAGCCTCACGGGAGTATTCTCATTCTCCATACTTGCCACAAAAGTAAAACAAGAACATTGATGGAACAGTTATTAAAGACAGCCCAAGGCAGGATATTTTGGCTGGCAATGCTGGATAGGAAACACTCAGCTCATAATTTTACTGGGACCAATCCCTAAAGGTATTGTTGAGGTAACTATGGTGAAGTAACCATGGTAAAGTAACCTGGTTTTCTTATACTTATTCATCATTAAATTAAGATTAAAAGCATGGCTTTTCATGCTTCACAAAATGTTGGTTTCATAACTCTTGTGTTGACATGAAGCTCAATCCCTTGGGGATAGAACTGTATTAAAACTTAAGTCAATCTTTGCAAAAATCTTTTTAGGGGGTCTAATAAGTCTATTCTGAACCTCAATATGCATCTATTTTCCCATTAGGCATAAAGTTTATAAAAACAAAACGAAAGATTTTGTGTTTGATTGTCCTTACATCTCATGGAATCTTGTAAAAATGGGCATCACTGGCTTCCAGACAAAACCCCAGGAACTTTTGATTTTTTTTCTATTTCTATGTTGTAATGGAATTTGTAATGTAAAACCATAAAACCTAAAATGAAAAAAGGAAAACAGACACTATAAAATCCTCCCTTAACTTTGTTTTCCATGAGAAAAAAAAAAACTAGATCACAAATACAGAGCCATTTATACTAAAAAGATTCTGCATCAAGATGCAGGAAGATCACATTAAGTGATGCATGCTGTTTATTAGTCTCCTGGTCTAGATGTCTCCAGTAAGTATGAGATTGGTAATTCTAGCACACATAGCCTATTATATTGTATTTTATTGTTTTGTGATGTGAAATTTCATGCTAGCAGCCTACTTGCAAATTCAAACTTGTAAGTCCACATCAGAGACTCAGCCTCCAGAAACATAGACATGTGTTGATAAAGGATTTGGAAGTGATATTATGTGACTTCTATTTTATACATAAGAAAGTGAACAACCAGAAAGGTGAAATTAGTTGCTTTTCATCACTCAAAATTTACTAATTTAACAAACATTTGTTGAGTACATAGTGTGAGTAAGGTTCTAGGCTAGAAAGATAAGTACGATAAAATGCCATGGTAAAGATCCTCAGACTGATCACTGGGCTTTTGTGGGGGGTGCAAGAATGAGGACAATAATAATTTCTAGAAAGACAGCTTGTTAAACTATCTGGGGAAGTCAAGACAGGTTGGGCAATCTGAGATGGGATCTGGAGCATAAGCAGGTGCTAGCTTGGTAAGAACAAGGAAAAAGCGTTTAGAAAGACAGAACACTATGAGCAATTGCTGTTGCTGTTTGGTGCTGTCGAATCGGTATGACTCATAGAGACCCTCCTAGGGTTTTCTTTAGGTGATTGTTTTAGGATTGCCTCAGGAGTAGATTGCCATGTTCTTTTCCCATTTTTGTGGTCCTGGGGATCGAACCCAGGTCCTCAGAGAGTGCAAAGCAGCACTCTACCAACTGAGCTAAATCCCATCCCCGTGAGCAATGGTATATGGTTACAAAGAACATACTTCATGATTTGGATGCACTGTTAAAACTTAGCTACCTGAGACAGATGGTACTATAAGGAGAAACATCATGTGATCATGAGAAATGTTATTCTCACCTATTATTAACTGTCAGCAGAAGGACATGACAATCCACTCCCAATGCAATCCCGTAACAATCAGGCATTGAAAACCCTATGAGAATCGCTATGGGTCAGACGTGACTCGATGGCACCTAACAATAACAATTTATTAACAGAGGCTGTATGTTTTCTGATTAGGGGGCAATTAAAAAAATAAACTATAAAATGTTTTGAGCAATCCACTTACCTTAACTGTTATCAACAGTGCTTCTATACCTGTTCTTCCAGAGGAACAAAGTCACTTCTAATCCACTTTTAATTTGTTCATCTCTCCTTTACATCCTCACTCCATAAGACTTGAAGCAGCTTTTTAAAAAGCACTTCAAATCCATTATTTCTCCCAAATTATTTACAATTAGCTAAAAGCACTCCTGTCAGCCCAAATGATCAATTCTGAACAATGTCAGCACTCCAGAGTTCAGAACATGTAAGAGCAGCACTCAGAGTTACTTTGCCTCATTCCAGTCGGGCAGAGGAGTTGCTTACTTCCCTAAAGAGATCAATTGTTGAATGATGGGTACATAGGATTGGCATCTGGATATATGTAGAGGAACGGTTTTCGTCGTAAAGGATTCTGGCTGTTAATGTACATAAGACAAGAGGTTTTGGAGTAGGAGCCCATGGAAATAATTTTATTCCCATGACTCTCCCCTAGATTTCAAGATGTCCCAGGTGTGTGGTTTCACTGTGACATAAAGTTTAGTGTTGAAAGAAAAGTCCTTATAACCTTGTTAGTAAGAAACATTGAAGTTTCTACTTAGGGCCAAAGCTGTCTAGACCCTCCCTGCTTGGGGTAGTGATTGATGGAGAAATCAAACCTTGAACTTTCTATGATGAAGGCCTTGGAGTCATTTCCTTGATATGCTATAGCCCATTTGAGGAGCTATTTTATTTAATGGAATTAGAGAAACATTGGCTTTCTATTCCTTTCCTCAAAAGATTAAATTATAAATAGTTATCTGAAAAAGCTGCACATCTATCTGTATTTGTTCATGTGCTAGGCTAATGTTTATAGGAGACAGTGTGGCAAAGAGATGAAGAGCATTGGAATCAGAAAAAATTGAAAATAAATTTTTCCTTAATTATTAACACTAAAAATGTTAAAGGAGATTGCACCTTGTCAGGTTTGGTACCTAGATTATGCTAAATAATTATGCCTACTTAGTACAATCTAGTTACACATTTGTGTAAAAATGGCAATGTTTCTTTCTTAAATATTTGGTAGAACTTCCTTGTAAATTACCTGGCTTGGAAGTGTGTTATGAGAAAGTTTTAACTACAGATTTAACCTCTTGAAAGTTTAACGCTATTGGGAATTTTTACTTTTACTTCTTTGAGAGAAAAAAGTAATAACAAGAAGTGCTTTCCTAGGAAGTTTGCTAGTTCCTCTGAATTTTCAAATTCATTGGTATAAAGTTGATACAATATCATCTTTTTTATTAGAAATTTTTAATGTACATCATAATGTGATTCATTTTGACATGCTTTTCATTGTGACAATTTTCATATATGCAATTTGATAAACATTATTCATATAGGTTACCCCTTACCCTCCCCTATGTTTCCCCCCTCTCCCCCTTCCCATCTAAGTTTCCTATCCAAGTCTTCTCTATCTTTTACTATGTAGTATTTTTCTATATGTCCTTGGGTTCCATTTCTGTTTAAGATAGAAACTTTCCCTGTAGTGGTCTTTGTTTTTATCTTGTTAGAACAATTACATGTGATTTCTAGTCCATTTATATTGACCTCATTCTTATCTTCCCTCCCCCCCTTATGATCTGACCTTTGAGTAGGATTTTTCCTTCTTGTAATTTTGAATCAGCTCCCTCATATGAGTGAGAACATGTGTTGTTTCTCTTTCTGAGCTTGCATTCGTTCACTTAAAATAATTTTCTCTACTATAACACTATTGGGAATTTACCCAAAGGGAGATGGGTCATCATCCCAAAGGGATGATGGGGAATTTACCCAAAGGGAGATGAGTCATCACCTGCATCTCCATGTTCAATGCAGCACTTTTCACAATAGCAAAGATATGGAATCAACCAAAGTGCCCTTCAACAGAAGAATGGATAAAAAAACTATGGTATATATACACAATGGAATACTATTCAGCAATCAAGAAAAATGAAATAAGGTCATTCACAGCAAAATGGATGGAATTAGAGAAAATTATTTTAAGTGAACGAACAATATCATCTTTTAACATTTTGTTATCATAAGCGTCTGTAGGGCTGCTAACCCTGTACTATGATTTGAACGTGGCTTGTCCCTGAAAAGTTAATGTGCTGGAAGTTTGGTCCCCAATGTAATGGC
The DNA here is from genome assembly GCA_007922755.1 of Pedetes capensis. Classification (NCBI taxonomy): domain Eukaryota; kingdom Metazoa; phylum Chordata; class Mammalia; order Rodentia; family Pedetidae; genus Pedetes; species Pedetes capensis. Next base: position 67,613 of record VMDO01003890.1, read on the forward strand.
ATTGAGAAATGTTATAACCTTTCAGAAATAGGGGCTGGTCATAGGGGATTAGGTCATTGGGGTACCACCATCTGAAAGGAATAAGGCCCATCTCATGGGAGTGAGTTAGGTCTCTCAGACTGTATTGGTTACCACAAAAGTGAGTCCTTGTTTTTTAAAAGGAAGCATGGCTTCCTTATTTCACTCTGTTACTTCCTCTATTACGGTGTGACATTTCTCATGCACATGTTCCTGCCACATGATACTATCTGTCATGAAGCCCTCGCTAGAGGCCAATGCCAGTGCCATGCTTTTGGACCACCAGAACTATGAACTCAATAAACTTCTTTTCTTTAAAAGTATTGTCTCAGGTATTTTGTTATAGCAACACAAAACTTACTAAGACACCTTGTTTAAAATTCATGCCAGCTACCAGAGTGCACACCTTCTATTCCCATTCTTCCAGGGGAACATTTTTTTTCCTTTAAAAATAGTGCTTGGCTCCTGTTGAAATGGCTATGTATGTCTCATCTCCTATTGGAATGTTTATAGTATACTCTCTTATAACCATACTTTCTCATTTTTGTGATATTGATGGTAATCCCAATTTCTCAGGAGGCTGAGTCAGGAAGATTGCAGGTTTAAGACCAGAGGGAGCCTACGCAATTTAACAAGAGCCTTCCTCAAAAATAGTAAAGGAAGGGGGCTGGGAATATAGCTCAGTGTTAGACCATTTGCCTAGCATATGTGATGCCCTGGGTTCAACCCCCCAGTACTGCAAAAAGAAGAAGAAAATGAAGATGAAGACAAAGGAGAAGAAGGAGGAGGAGGAGGAGGAGGAAAGATGGAGAAGTAGGAGAATGAAAAGGCAAACCATAAGTGGGAAAATAATGTTCACAGCATATATCCTATAATATTATATATATACATACATACACACACACAGACACACACATATGAACTGTTTCAACACAATAATAAAGCCAACCCAATTTTTTTAATGGGTAAAACTTTAAAAAGAGTATAGAGAATGAGATTGAAGACCAAAAAAAGTACAATATTGTCTTAGTTCAGGGTATTATAACAAAGTAACCATAGACTAGGTAGCTTATATATAACAGGAACTTATTTTTCACAATTTTGGAAGCTACAAGGCCCACAAGTAAGGTGCCAGAATGGTTGGGCTTTGGTGAACCCAGTCTTCTTTTTTTTTCCAGAAAACTATCTTTTCCTATGTCCTCATATGGCAGATAAAAAGCAAGAAACCTCTCCAGAGCTTCTTTTGTAAGTTTCTTTTGTAATAATTCTATATACATAAGTGCCATACCATCATAACCTAATTACTTTGAAAGATGCTAACTCCTAATGCCATCATATTGGAGGTCTGGATTTCAACTCATGAATTTTAGGAGGCAGAGTCATGACTATTCAGAATATTGGATTCCTCTCCTAGTTCCTATTCATGTCTTTCTCACATGCAAAATGCATTAATTCCATCTCAACAGCCCCTCAATTCCTAACCCATCCCAGTACCTAAAATTTGAGGTCCAAAGTCTTATCTAAGTATCATCTAAATAAAATTTAAGAGAAACTCAATTTTATCTGACTGTGAATCTGTGAGAGGTAATGGAGACCCCAAAGAGTTCAACCTTAAAGCTAAGGAAAAGTTCTCTTTGAGCTGAGTACAATGGTGTGCTCCTATAATCCCAGCTCTCAGGAGGCTAAGGCAGGAGGATCACAAGTTCAAGCCCAGTCTGGGCTACATAGACAGAACAAGTATATAAAACCCCCAACTCTCCCCTCTGAGTGATTGTTCAGCATTCTACCTCCACTGTGCTGGGAGGTTACCTTCTCAGTTCTTCTCAGCTGAAATTGCACTCCTATTGCTCTCCCAGGGGGTGGTAACATGCCATGGCTCCCTTCAGCAGGAACCAAATGATGGTGGCTCTGCTGGTTTATGATCATGGCCCTGCAGCTGTGTGTAGTGCCAGTCCATGGTGCAGCTGGGCACAGAAGTACAGCCCCTGGAGTAAGGATGGACAGGAAAGCCCACACCTGATCCCCTGGGTGGGAGCATCCTGGTCTACCTGACTCAGAAGGGAGACACCAGGCTTTGAAACTTCACTGCACCACAAGGCTTTTTACCATGGGCCTGTGGTGAGAATGGGGGGCCTGAGGGTCTCTGAATCACCTTGCGGGGTGTGAGGTGAAGGATGTCATTCTTCCTTTTTCTTCAAAAGTAGTGCTTGGCTCCTGTTGAAATGGCTATGTATGCCATTGGAATGTTTATAGTACACTCTCTTCTAACCATACTTTCTCATTTTTGTGATATTGATGGGCTCAGAATTTTTGAAATATTTAATTTCTAGTTCCATTTTGCTTAAGAAGTCTGCCTGCAAATCATTTCTTTCGTTTGATGCTGTACTATAGGTAGCTGCTTCTTCAACACTTTGCTTAGAAATCTCCTCAGCTAAATATCCAGTCTCAGGGCTAGCAAGTCCTGCCTTCCACAAAACACCAGAACAAAAACATGTCAGCCAAGTCCTTTGCCACTTTATAACAGGGATCTCCTTTTCTCTATTGTCTGATAACAAACTCCTAAAACCACAGCAGAATGGCTTTTACCATTTATATTTCTACCAATTTTTAAGTTTGTGATTGCTTAGGTACTAAGATGACAGAAGCATCCTGATTGGCTCTCCTCTTCCTTTTCTAGCCCTGACTAGATTCACCTTCAAAATCCTGTTTATAGAAAGGTAAAATGTTTTGTCTACAATCATACCAGCCTGGCGTCTGGTACCATTGGAAGCTAAGCAGGATGGGGCCTGGTTAGTCTTTGGATGAGAGACTGCCTGGGAATACTGGGTGCTGTAGGCTTGGGAGAGGAACCCAGCAGCCTCAAAACAATCCACCATTGAAAACCCTATAAATAGCAGAGAAGCACTGATATAGTGCTGGGCATGGTACAATGCCAGGTAGTGTTTTGTTCTATTGTACATAGGGTTGCTATGAGTCAGACGTGCCTCAATGATACCTAACAACAACAGGATGTTTCTAGCATGCAATAGAAAACTCTTGCAAGAAAATTCTACTCATTACCAAACCTACTTTCACATTTTTAGGTATGCGCGCACACACACTTCTTAATACAAATTTCTGTACTTGTCAGATGGCATTTTAAATAATTAATGGGAATAAGTTTCTGGAGTGGGCAGTTAAGAAATAGTTTGGAGCAAAAATTGCATAGTGAACTAGTCCCACTACTAAATAATTAGGTTTGGCTCCCTTTGTTCTGACTTTAAACATTGGGGGTAAAATCAGTGAGTACTGAACCATATGCTGGGGTAGGAGTGAAGGGAAGGAAAATGAGCTGGATTTTGAATATATCAGCCTTTTGTAGCTAATCCCAAGTTTATTGAGTCCACCCAGAGAAGCTGATGATCACTTGAAGAGAACTTTCAGAGAAACTAGAAAAAAACCTGATAAGATGGTGTCAGGAAGTCAGGGGAAAAAGAAATGAGCAGTAATATCAAAAATGTAAAATAATGATTGAACTATCACCACCATATTTGGCAGTTAGGCTATTGTTACTTGGTGGAAGGAATTTCAATGGACTAGAAGAGGTGGAAGGCTGTAACTATAGCCCTGTGGCATCCTGTCCTGTCAGATCTCGGAAGCTAAGCAGGGTTGGGCCTGGTTAGTACCTGGATGGGAGACCGCCTGGGAACACCAGAAGCTATAGGCTTGGGAGAAGGACCTGGCAACCCCCTCCCAAAAATCAATCTGCTATTGAAAACCCTATGAACAGCAGAGAAGCACTGACAATAGTGTTTCCCCTGTTGTACAGAGGGTCGCTATGAGTCGGATACCGACTCGACGGCACCTAACAACAACAACAACAACAACAACAAGAGGTAGAAATGAAATTATACGAAGTTTTGTGAATCAGATATGAAAAGATGGGAGCAAGAATTGCACATAGACAATTCCTTCAATGAGATTGATTTCCAGTAAGCTACAGAATGAATAAATGGAATTTCCCTGGTAAGAGGTTATGAGAAGATATAAGCAAAGGTGTCTGTACATACAGTGCTATAGCCAGGGGGTCTGGGGATGGAGTTGTGTAAAGAGAAAGGAGCTGATTATATTATGCTTAATTTAAAGTAAATCTGAAGATGTTCATAGGAGGATTTGTCCCAGCATAATACATTAACAAAGTAAGTATACAAAAACAAATGTTCAAAGTCTACCAGAAATTACCAGGTTGTGGCTTCAGACTCTCCCTTCTTTGATTTCCAGTGAATGCCAGATGAAAAGGGGAACTGATCTAAGCAGTTTTAAAGTGATTACTGGGGATGGATTTTAAATGCATTTGAGTATTAAATTTAAAGAACTTTCTCAGGTATTGACGCTTCCTGGGAATTTTCATAACTATCCTTGTAACTTAATCACATAAATAACAAGGACAAGTATTTTAAAACAAAACTACCTTTTCACCTGATTTTTAATTATAGGAATAGTACTCACACATTCATATATTTCAAATCCCACTGACATTTAGTTACTATGCATTTACTTAGAAATGGAATGGTTTATATTTTGAGTATTTTGAGTTTCCATTCCACAGGTCATTTGTGGGTGATGAGGAAGCTTTCTAATTAAGCATTATTCTAATATTAAACTTTGCATAGACATTCTTATTATGAACTGTGCAACCACCACTAGTAACCTCGCCTATTTTATTTAAATATTGTATTTACTTTTCACATCTGTGTTTTCTTATCTGTTGGAAATGTGCCAGTTACATGTCTGTGCTGGGAACTGCCATGATGTGTCCACCAGAAACACACAGACCCAAACTGCCCACCCACCAGAGACCCGCACAGCCTTGAGAGTCACCAGAAAGACTCTGCCTGCAGTCCAGGGACCTGCCACCAGCCTTTGGCCTTCTGGCACACCCTATTCTAGACATCTGCCCTCACACATCGCTATGGACACAGGGTCCCTTCAGGAACCCCACTTGATTCAGGCATAGATGGTTCATCTGGAATGGTTGAGGAGAGGATAAGGCAGTGTTCCTGAGGAGAAGGGGAGAGTCTGTACCTGCCAATGGCCTCCAGGCACAGACTGACCCACTGGGACACAAAGGGGTGGTTGCGCAGCTCAATAGGAGACCCTTGGGCACCCAGAACTGTGAGCTGGCTTCACAGAGATTTGGAGTCTCTTTAAATTAGCACTATGCTCAGATAACAAAACAACAGACAGAACACTTGTTGTTAGGTGCCCTTGAGTTGTGTCCAACTCAGCGACCCTCATAGGGTTGTCGATGGCTGATTGTTTCTGGAGTGGGCTGCCATGTCCTTCTACTATTTTTTGCAGTGCTAGGGATTGAACCCAGGGCCTCAGAGAGCACAGAGTGGCAGTCTTCCAACACTAGTACATAACAATGGATTAAAAATATAGAACACTGCAGGGCACAGTAGTGCACAGCTATAATTCCAGCAACTTGGGAGGTGGAGGCAGGAGGATGACAAATTTAAGACCAGAAACAGCTTGTACAATGTAGTGAGACCTGTCTCAAATAAAAGATAAGAAAGTGTCTTGAGGTGCAGCCCAGTGGTAGAGCACTTGAGAGTTATGCACATGGTCCTTGATACAACCCTGAAGTACAAGAAAGAAAGAAAGAAAGAAAGAAAGAAAGAAAGAAAGAAAGAAAGAAAGAAAGAAAGCAAGCAAGCAAGCAAGCAAGCAAGCAAGCAAGCAAGCAAGCAGACAGATAGACAGACAGACTACAAATCTGTATGTCATCCTTGCACAGGGGGCCCATACTGATCTTCTCCGTATCATTCTAATTTTAGTATATGTGCTGCCAAAGCAAGCACTTAAACACTCTATTACTTGTTAAAGAATTTGATAAAGAAAATAACAGATATACATCTTTATAAGATCAAGTAGAAATTTGCAGATTTGAAATACACCTCCAACCCTCACTTTGTTTTGTATATAAAGTATCTAAGATCAAAAGAAAAAAAATAAAATAAACCATGAAAGTCTCCACACCCACTTAGGAAGAGATATCAGAGAAGAAAATCAAACACAGGTCTTCAAAAACTTATCTACTTTCTTCTCAAGCATTACATAATACTAATAATTTATCTTTAATTATAAGTACTCCTACTGACAAAATTATGAGTTAGCCCCTTTTCATTAAGCAACAAGAAACTCTTTGGACTTGATTGCATTCAGGCAAGAGGGTTGTCAGTAAACACATAGAAAGGATAAATTGATAGAAAAGTATACTTCCCTTTGGTCCACCTGAAGAGATTAGGAGTATGTGTGCATGTGTGTGTGTGTATAATTTTTATAATATACAATGATTATATATATAATTTTTATAATATATAATCATTATATATATTATATATAATAATATATAATAATTTTTAATAAAATACATAAATTTTTTTTCAAAATTGTTCAGGTAATTCTTCAACTTCATAATGAAATAAAAATATGTCATCAATATCCTTACATGTATATCTCTCTTACCACTTTTAAAATTCATACACTTAAACAATCTGTCAGGTATGTAAAGAAAATGAAAGGTATGGAAATTGTAAATTCAGCAATTAACTGCTAATGACAAACCTATGAATTTCATTTAGCAAGCATTTTTACTTCCTATTTTATTATAGATAATAACTAAAACATAAAGTCACTGCCAAAATAAAATTATTGGGAAGATTATAAGGTAAAAATATAGGTTGTGTTAATAATATTAGACAATCAATCCATAATATTTTATTTATAAATTGTTATTAGCACCTATTAATGTACAAGCTGGACTGGGGTTTAGCTCAGTTAGTAGAGTGCTTGCTCTGCGCTCTCTTAAATCCCTGGATTCAATCCCCAGCACTGCAAAACCGGGAGAAGGATCTGGCAACCCACTCCCGAAACAATCACCCACTGAAAATTCTATGAATAGCAGATAAGCACTGATAATAGTGTTGAACATGGCACAGGATTAGGGAGTGTTTCATTCTGTTGTACATAGGGTCACTATGAGTCAGATCTGCCTCAATGGCACTGAACAACAAAAATAAAAACTATACAAGCTAATTAGATCCACTCTGATATTTCCATAATGCACATGGTGTGCACTGATCATATTCATCAAGACTTCTAACTTCCCTCTCTTCCCCTTGGTATCCTTCCTAGTACCTAGTAATCACTCTTTTACATTTTTTAAAAAGTTTTCATGTATGAGATAGCACATATATTACTTGTCTTTCTATGTTTCTGTGTCTGGTTTATTTCCCTCAATATGATGTCCTTTAGTTCCACCCATTTTCCTGCAAGTGACACGATTTTATTCTTCTTTAGGGCTGAATAATCCTCCATTGTCTATATATGCCATGTTTCCTTTACCCATTCATCTGCTGATAAACAACAAGGTTGATTCCATATCTTAGCTATGGTGAATCCTGCTGCAATAAGCATGGGCATACAGGTATGTCTTTTGTTTGCTGACTTCATTTCCGTTGGGCGTACAACCAAAAGTGAGATGGCTGGATCGTATGGTAGTTCTGTTTTTAGGGTTTTGTCAGACCTTCCATACTGTTTTCCAGAGTGGCTATACTAAGTTACTTTCTCTTCCAGAGTAAATAAAGTTTACCATTTTCCCACATCCTCACCAACATGTTTGTCAATAATAGCCATTGTAACAGGGTATGATGGTATCTCACTGTAATTGAGATATGTATTTTCTTGATGGCTAATGATATTGAGCATTTTTATATATTTATTGGCCATTTGTGTTTCTTCTGAGATGTGTCTATTCAGATCATTTGCTCATTTTTACTTGTTTTTCTATTTTTTTATTTCTTTATATATTCTGGATATTACACCTCTGTCAGATGAATAGCTGCCAAGTATCTTTTCTCATTATGTAAGTTATCTCTTTATTCTGTTGGTTGTTTCTTTTGCTGTGCAGAAGCTCACCATTAATCGCTTTTTGCTTTTGTTGTCTGTACTTTTGGAATCCTATTCAGGAAAAAAAAAATAAGCTTGATTTATTTCCACATATACCAATATATTAAAATTGTTTGTGCCAATATGTTAAAATGTTTCCCTATGCTTTCTTCTAGTATTTTTAGAGTTTCAGATCTTACATTAAAGTCTTTGATCTATTGTCAGTGGATTTTTGTTCAGGGTGAGATATGGCTCAAGTTTTAATCTTCTACCTGTTGATATCCAGTTTGCCCAGCACCATTTGTTGGAGAGACTGTTCTTTCTCCAATGTGTTTTTGGAACCTCTGTAAATAATTAGTTAGCTGTAGATGTTTGGATTTATTGCTGCACTCTCTATTCTTTTCCATTGGTCTATCTTCCAATGGCCATTGGTCTATTGGCCAATTTCCATTGGTGTCTGTTTTTTATGATAATATCATGTGTTTTGGTTACAACGGCCTTGTGCTGTTGTTCTTGTTAGGTGCCACTATGGCTTTGCAGTGTATTTGAAACCAGATATTGTAATGCGTCCTGCTTTGTTCTTTTTGCTCAAGATTGCTGTGGCTGTTCATGGTCTTTTGTGCTTCTATATAAATTTTAGGATTGGTTTGTTTCTAGTTCTGTGGAGAACAGTATTGGTGTTTTGATGGGAAAGACATTGAATCTGTAGATCATTTTGGATAATATGGATGTTTTAACAATATTAATTCTTCTAACCCAAGAGCATTAGATATCTTTCCATTTTTTTGTGTGTTCTTAATTTCTTTCTTAGCATTTTCTAAGTTTTATCCACCTATTGCTTTGGTTCTTCTTAGTAGAGGAGGAGGTGAGGGTTGGGGGCTTCTACTCAGCTATCTTCCCATCCCCTCCAAATATCTTCTTATTATGTACTATATGCAAGGCATAATGTGCACATAATTTAGCCAAAGAAACAATAGGAAAATGTTTATAGCCTGAATTGATTTACATATTAAATGACCATGACATATTTGAATATTTAATAAAGTGTTTAAAGTAGTTGACATATTAAGGTACCTTTTTTCAACAATAGCATTATATATTTTCATGACATTACTTACAAATCACTGTTCTCAGCCATTTCTTTCTCTCTCTGTTTTTTGTTGTTTATTTGTTTTCTGTTTTCTTGAGAAAGATTTTGCTATGTAGTCCAATCTGGCTGTGAGCTTTTGATCCTCCCACACTGGCCTCACAAGTGCTGAGATTACAGGTGTACACCACTGCATCAGACTTCAGGTGTTCTCACATAGTTTCAAACAGTTCAAAAAGAATCCTGCTTTGTTAAACAAACAAGCAAAAAGCCAACGCCATCATCTCCTACATGATAAAAAAAAGTATAAAATTTTATTTTACCTATTAGGGCCTATACAGGAAACCAAAATAAAAGTTGATAAATTTCCTGAGGTATGCAAGATGACTGAGGCAATTCTCTTGAAATGTGTTTATCCTAGAGTGATGGTTAGAACACTGACCCACCTCCTCATATTTTTCTATATTTCTTCGTGATATTTGGTGCAGAGATTTATTAAGCATTGGGGACTTTTGAAACAGTATATTGTAGACAAAATGGCTAGATGTTTTTTATCTGAAGTCCCAGTACAATAAGATTGAATTCTCTGCTGATAGTGTGGTCCTAGGAGAGAGAGGTAGGTGTGCTTTCAACTTTAGGGTTATTACAGTAAATCCATTATTAGGCACATGATGTTGGTGGATACATGGAAACGAATCAAACTCTTTGTAATGCCCTTTATTCCAGTCACCACACAAAAGGACAGATGAGACAGCTGCCACTTGCTTGGCTTAGCACACATGAACACAGTGGAGAAATTACACAGGGCAGTTGGATTTATTTTCAAGGGAAGGGAAAAGGAGCACACAGTGAACGTCCTCATCCTTCACAGGTTCCCAGACAGAAACAGAAGCGCCCTTCATCCCTAGACCAAGTAGAAATCAGCTTTCAGCCAAATTTCAAGTAAATTACAAGAGCTGCTTGCCTAGGCCAAGTTCAAATGCCAGCACACAGGAGATGCTGACGGCCAATCTGCCCACTTTCGACAAGTTAATTCAGTGAAGGTGTAAACACAGCTTCCTGCAGCCTCGGGAAGGAAGCAGAAAGGCATTCCTCAGCAGGCTTGCAGATATCACTTTGATGGTCATCTCTTCTATTGGCGTCCAATATCATTTCTCTCTGAAGAACACGCTCATTCACCAAGGGTATTTGCAGGTTCATAGGACGTTATTAGATGGATACTGTGGATATGTAAACACCATATTGTCACTAATTTCAATGACTTATTCTGATATTTTACATGGTCAGAAGACTCTAATTTTATTGAAGCTGCACATTAGAACTTGGAAATTTTGTCAAAATATTGATTTTAGAAGCCAGGCATGGTGATGTGTGCCTGTAGTCCCAGCTACTTGGCAACTTGGCAGGCAGAGACAGGAGGATCTCTTGAACTCAAGAATTTGAGAATAGCTGAAGCAACCCAGCCAGACTCTTATGAAAAGAAGAAGGAGGAGGAGAAAAAGCAGGAGGAGGAGGAATAGGAGAATGGGAAGGAGGAGGAGGAGAAAAGAAAAGAAAAGGAAAGAAAAGAAAAATTTAGATCCTCAAAGTCTAATTTATTTGGAACAATTTAGGTCATCTATGTTTAATTTATTTGTACTGGGATACGATTCTGACATCAATAGTTTTGAAAAAATTCCCAGGTGATTCTAATTTATACCTGAGATTGAGAATTTCTGAGTTAAACAAACCTTTTATGACTCTTTATTCTGTAACAACCTTTGTGTAAATTTCTAGGAATGAAAAGAAAAGAAATATTATGAGAATAAAGAGATGAGGGAAAGTGAAAAAAATACTGAATATTTAAAGTAGCCCTGAAAGGACTAACCGAACATGGCTATATTACCTATTAGATTGGTTAGTCCAGGTTTCAAGCAAAGTATTTTTAATGGTAATTTTCTCCCAGTTACTGTAAGCAGCCCAAATAAAGAAAAAAAATGACCAGACAGTGGAGTCAGCAAGGAACAAGGTCATAAGCTTAACAGAGGAAGAACTATGTGTCCAAATCTTTGTTTGTCTACCAGAACGTTGAGGGTCCTTGTGAAAAAGTTTCTTCAGCCTCCAAAATTAAGATTCAGTGTTGGTGAGCAAGGAAAATTATAAAGCAAGGCTTAGAAAAGGTGCTTAAATTGAAAACCTATTGAGATATATAAAACAGGAATAAAGAGAGGGATGACATGAAATAGCAAGAGAAAATGTGGAAACATGTAAATTTAACAGGTGAGAAATTTCTGAAGAGTAAAATTTTATTAAATATCCATAGGTTCAAATTAGTAAATTGGAAGATCCATAATCATTATTGTTGTTAGGTGCTGTTGAGTCACATTCAACTTATAATGACCCTATGTATAGTTGTTGTTGTTAGGTGCCATCGAGTCGGTATCCAACTCATAGCGACCCTCATAGGGTTTTCAATGGCTGACTGTTTCGGGATTACCTTGAGAGTGGATTGCCAGGCACTTCTCCCAACCCTATGTATAGCAGAAAGAAACAGTACCCAACATTATGCCACGCACATGATCTTTTTATGTTTGAGCCAATTGTTTCTTCCCATTTTGAGTCACGCCATGTCAGCAAATGGAGGTCCCATTTGCTGATGGTCAATTTTATTTTGCAGAGGTAACTCTTCCCCTGCCATTCCTTGAATGCCTTCCAGACTTGAGGGTTCATTTTCTGACTCTATATTTGACCATACTTTTCTGCTATTCATAGGGTTTTCCATGGCTATTTTTTGGGGGGAAGGGGCTGCTGAGTCCTTCTCCCTAGTCTATCTTAGTCTCAAAGCTCAGCTGAGACAGGTAAACCATGGATAGCCCTGCTGGTATCTGAAATACCAGTGACATAGCTTTCATCATCACAGCAACTCACAAGCCCCCACATCATGACAAGCTGACAGACACATAGGGGATTTATAATAATAATAATAAATATAATAAAATATTATAATAAATGACATTTATTAAAGTTCATGAAATCAAAAAATATGAAAACAAACAGTATATGGAAAATCCACAAGGATTTACCTAGGAGGAAATAACCTAATAGAAATGTAAGTTGGCTAACCAGTGCTGAAGGTCTCAGTTGTTGTTGTTAGGGGTCCGACCCATAGTGACCCTCATAGGGTTTTAAATAACTGTTTCTGAAGTGCTTCAGGAGTGGATTGCCAGGTCCTTGTCTCATTTTTGTCATACTGGGGATCAAACCCATGTCCTTAGGGAGTGTGGAGCAACACTCTACCAACTGAGCTAATCCCCAGCCAGAAACACTTAGTTAACATGACAAGATGATCTGGAAGTTTACACAGGCCCATAATGAGGAGGTTCTGAGGACAGAATGGGTTGGTGGTGTGAATTTCAAATGAGGTCTAGTTGTAAAAAAAAAAAACAACAAAAAAGTCAGGAAATGCCTTTTAAATTCCCACAACCTTCTTTCTATCCCTAAGTTTATTTCTGAGGAGAAGTCCGTATAATGAGAACCATACAGAGAACCAAGAAGACAAACACAGTGAAGAAGTTTATTTTCTTTCCTAGTGCAATGAGATGGTAATCACAGACTTTGGATAAGAGAGAAAACTGAACTATCTTAAAGGTTCTCTGACGGATGTGTCTTGGTGTGATAGAGAGCGGCCAGAATGGAAATGGAGAGAATTAGGAAGCTATTCCATTATTTCAGGAGGGAGGCAAAGCTTAGAATAAAATGGTGGCAGTGGACTTGGAGGGAAGAAGACGGATGTGAAATACACTTTGTAAGTCCAAGCAGACATTGGCAATGGAATGGGGCTTAGATTTAGCGCAGTTGGTAGAGTGCTGCTCTGCAGTCTCTGAGGTCCCAAGTTCGATTCCCATCACCACAAACATGGGAAAAGGATATGGAAATCCACTCCCGAGGCAATCCCAAAACAATCTGCCATCGAAAACCCTAGGAGGGTCTGACTATGAGTCGGACACAACTTGATGGGTCCAAGCTGACGTTGGCAATGGAATGGATGTGGATATGGGCGAGAGGCTGGTATCCAAGATTGTTTGCAGACTTTTGGCTTATGCACGTAGGTACCCAGAAGAAACATTCACTGAGATGATGAAAACATTGGGTTAGCTGTGGGTGAGTAAGAGCAAAAGTTTGGTTTTCAACGTAAGAGAGAACTAGGTAGCGATGTCGGGTAGGCAAAGGCATTCACCACTGTGAAGCTCAGAAGAGTTCTCCAGTGTAGTTCTAGCTGCAAAACAAATATCTAAATGAAACTTTGAAGAAGTTAGGACACGTTTACGTTTTCTTTGGTATTTAGGCAACAACTGTGCCTATTTCCATAGCAGTTATCAGAAACCGAGACTTAATTGTCATGTTAAAATTCCAAGTTGCAACTTTGAAGACAATTACAGCCAAACCCAACACAACTGTACTTTAAACAGCCAGCATGTGCTAGCTAAAAATATGCCAATAACCAGTTTGGCACCTCTTCCAAACCCTCCGTATGCCAGATGGGGAAGTACATACTTCCTCTGTGTACTTTCTTTTGAAACCTCTTCTAGGATCTGGCCACCTGGTCTGTCATAGTCCATATTAATTGACTGTAGCCTGCCAATGAGGGATGAGATTTGTCACTCTGAAGCAGAAGTCACTCTGACTTCCAAGAGAATCTTCTCTTTTTCCTAATTAACTAAAACAAAACCACCGATAACACAAAGCATACTTTTAAAAAAAAATCTATGCATTATTTGCCACACAGTTCTGCAAGTAGAAACAAACTTGGTCAAAACAAATTCTTAGGAAAAAACATGGGTGTTTTTTTTCTACATTCATACACAGCATCCTACCCAGCATAAAACAAAACAAAATAAGATAAAACGAGGAAGATTGGGAATTTGTGGACTTTAATATATGTTACATAGCGCTTTACCATAATTCAAAGGCATTATGGAGAAAGACATCATGTTTGGGAGAGTGGCAGGTCAACCAAAAAAAGAAAAACCCTCCACTAGATGGATTGACACAGTGTCTGTAACAATGGGTTTAAATATAAATAAGATTGTGTGCCTGGCACTGAATAAAGGAGTTTTTCCATCTGCTGTACATAGGGTCCCTATGAGTCTGACTCCACTCAACAGCACCTAACAACAACAACAAGCCCTCTAACATCACACTGCATCACATTGTATATTATAAAGACAGTTTTAGAACAGGCGCTGTGGCGCACACCTGTAATCCCAGCGACTTGGGAGGCTGAGGCAGGAGGATCATGAGTTTGAGGCAAGAGGTAGCCTGCACAATTTAGTGAGACCCTGTCTTAAAATAAAAAATAAAAAAGGGGCTGGAAATATGGCTCAGTGGTAGAGGAATGGCCTACCATGTGTGATGACCAGGGTTCAAACCCTCAGTACTAAAGCAAATAAGTTAAAAAAAGACATTTCTAGTACTTCCCGTTTTAAAGATGTAAATCTGCAACTCATGCTGTACCAAGTTCCCAGATTTGAAAAGAAAGACTTCTGAGTACTTACTGACATTTGAAAAACAGAGAAAATCATGGGTTCATGAAGTTACTCTCTATTCCGTAAGTGTGCTCTTTCCTGAGAAATTCTGCTTTGCCCTGTGGATGTCCCACTTCTCATATCCCAATGATAAAATCTTACTCACTTTCAAGGGCAAGTTCGAAAGTTCCATTCACCCAGGGGCTTTCCTTGTCTCCCCTCCTCCTTGCTTTGGTGGCCTTAAGTACTGAGACTATAATGTTTATATATATCTCTGAGTGATACTAAGAAATCTCCAGGTTGCAGTATTATTTCTTGAAGCAGAGAATATTTACTGATAGGAAAAAAAATCAAATCACTCAAGGAAAAAAGCATATATTTATTGAGTGATACACAGGAACCTCATGGAAACAAAGTCTAGAATGCCATCAGGAACATTCATGAAAATTGGAAATTGGTCAACATTTTCTTCTTCACACTCTGTTTGAAGTCTGCATGTCTTTTCTCTTTACCCCTCTCATCGGTTTCTTTAGTTCTATTAGCATACATAGTTTTCCTGCACACTCATACTTTTGCTTGTTGTAAAATTTCCATTGTTGTTAGGTGTCATTGAGTCAGGTCTGAAGCACAGCGATCCCATGTACAATAGAATAAAACACTATCCAACACTGTGCTATGCACGTGATCTTTTTATGTTTGAACTCATTGTTGCAGGCACTGTGTTTTTTCTTATTTTAAGTCATGTCACATCAGCAAAAAGGAGATCCCAGGGGCTTTGCTCCATTCCCATCATTAAGGTCAGCTGTATTTTGAGGAGGCAACTCTTCTACAGTCATTTCCTATGCCTTCTAGTCAGAGGGGCTCATTTTCTGGCACTATATTTGACAGTGCTTTTCTGCTATTCTTAGGATTTTCAATGGCTAATTGTTTCAAGAGTGGGCTGCCAGGTCCTTCTCCCCAGTCTGCCTTAGTCTGGAAGCTCAACTGAAACATGTCCACCATGGGTGGCCCTGCTAGTACCTGGGATGCAGGTGGCATAGCTTTCAGCATCACAGCAACACACAAGCCCCCACAGCATGACAAACTGATAAACACATGAGGGTTCAGTAGATTATGTGTATTAAATGCATTATAAATGGACCTTCTCAAACCAGGGGAAGAGCTAAGTTAGCCTTGTTACCAGTTCTGGTTTTCCATCTCCTCCCAGTTCTCTTCAGACATTGGTCTTCCACAGCTGCCTCCTGGTGATCACCTTCCCATGGTTCAGTGGGACACACTATGCTCTACTCACCCCCAACTCCCACCTGCTGCATGGGCTACACAGATGCACCCCAGTGGGTACGTCTCAGCTGTGGTATAAACCTGTGGAGCTCTTGCCCACCCATTCTACACCCACTATCTAGAAATCCCAGTGGGAAACCTGTGTGGGGAGCACCCTGAACCCCTAAGAAGGCTTTAGCTCTCAGATCCCTTGCTTTCTCTCTCTCATTCCCTTCCTGCATGTCCTAGATGGCTCTCCCATCCCTGTTGGCCTCGTAAGGTGCTGCTTTACGCATTCTGGAACCAGATAAAGGAAACAAACGAACCATAGAACAAAACAAACAAGCAAACATCGCTTCTGTTAATTCATGTGATTTTATTGTGCTGCCTCTGTGTCTCACCTGGCCAATATAACCAAACCCAGCTGTCCTAGTCAGGATTGTCTCAGAAAGTGGCTATCTCGGTGGGAATATACTGGAAGATACAGGTCTCTTAAGAGCCACAAGGACATCTGCCTTATAAACAAATTTGCTGTGAAGACACTAAGTCACAGGTCAGACATTCAATTATTATTGGATTATCTATCAGGATAAAGACATATCCTATGAAAGGATGGTGTATACATCCATGACCAACTCCCATGATGCCTCATCAGGGCAGGGCTGGACTTCTGAGTCAATCTCAAGAGAAGAACTCAAGTCCAAAATAGAGGAAACTATGACAGAAGAGCCTGCAACTGTGTCTCCCTGGCATCCAATCCTGCACATATTGAAAGCTAAGCAAGGCTGAGCCTACTTAGTTTTTGGATGGGAGACCACCTGGGAAGACCAGGTGCTGTAGGCTTGGGAGAAGGACCTGACAGCCCACTCCTGGAAAAAAAAGGCAAAAAGAAAAGAAAAGAAAAGAAAAAACAACCTGCCATTGAAAACCCTCTGAGTAGAAAAGAAGCACTGACAATAGTGCCGGGCATGGCACAGTGTTGGTTAGTATTTCATCTGTTGTACATAGTGTCGCTATGAGTTGGACGGACTTGATAGTACCTAACAACAATGACAGAAGGAAAGAGATATGTGCCACTTTTGAATCTGCCCTTGCAATAATCATAGGTGTACTTTGGTGATCCTTTTCCCCTTTCCTGCTGTCTCCACATTGGTGAGAACCAGAGAAGCTGCCGTAAATCTATAACTAGCACCTCTTTGTTAGCGTGGCCCAGCTGCCTATCTACTCTGCACCATCGGCCTACATCTGGACACTGTGGAGGGAAATAGATGTCTACTTTTCTTAAGTCATTGCATTTGATGTTAAAACAGAATAAATATTTGTTATGAAGGAGTATGAGAAAGTATTTATGTGCAATTGGCTTAGCAACCAAGCATCAGTTATTGAGAATATAAGAATTTCTCCTTAGAAATCCAGGGAGATTTATGATCAAGTGATACGATGACCATTAACCAAATTAAGCAAAACTCCTTATTCTGATAATTAAGGAAGTAAATCAAATGTCAAGAGAGTCCATAACTGTAGTGGAACTCATTAGAAAATTCAGAATATTGGTGTGTGCCAGCTGAGAGTTCACAGCCTTTAAACAAATAAGAGTAGAGCAATACAGAAGCTCTGGTAGGGGAGGTTAAGAAGACATAGAAGAGCCGGGCGCGGTGGCGCACGCCTATAATCCCAGCGACTCGGGAGGCAGAGGCAGGAGGATCACAAGTTTGACACCAGAGGCAGTCTGTGTAATTTAGCGAGACTCTGTCTCAAAAACTAAAAAAAAAAAAAAAAAAAAAAAAAAAAAAAAAAAAAAAAAAAAAAAAAAAAAAAAAAAAAAAGGCTAGGGGTACAGCTCAGTGGTACAGGACTTGCAGAGCATGCAAGTGCGAGGACCTGGGTTCAACTCCCAGTACCACAAAAATTAAAAAAATAAAAAAAGAAGACATAGAAGAAAATATGGTCTGATAGAGGAAACTCTTATTGCCTGTAGCCTAAAAACTAAATAAACTGTGTTGTGAGTCAAGTAGTTTTGCCCCTCATAATGTTTGAAAGCCAACATTGTTAAGCCCTAAAGACAATGAGAAGTATTGAGACCTGAGCCTTTTCAGAGGACCACTGTCTGACTCAATGGATCTTTGCTAGACAGTGGAGCCCAGCTCAGATCATAGATGAGATTGAAAGTGTTGTTTTTCAATCACTATGGTTTCCCATAGCCCCAAGGTAGTTGCTATTAAATTGAAGGAAAGAGATGGGCCAGCTTCACAGGCCAGTATCTAAAGAGTATCTGGACAAGTTTCAGATATATGACAAGATCCTTAGCTACAGTCAATTTCACATGAAACTCTCTACAAACTGATAGACTAGAAGGCTACTCGTTTTGAGTCATATGTATTAGCAAAGACATTGCCAGCAATAATTACAAATACTTTTGGTAATCTACCCTAAATAAACCTCGGAGCCTCCCACTTGCAAAAATAGATTGTGCAACCCCCTTAAGCACACCTGTTCCCCAATGCCAACTTCAGAAGGGAACAGACAACAATGGAGAAGAATTTTCTGGATCTCACAGAGGATAACTAACAAGAAAAATAGAAAGAGATGCTGGCCAAAAATCCTACTCTGCTGCCTTGACAGAGAGAATACTGTTGTTCAAGATATAGAAAGCATGGCAAATTACCATTGAAGAACATTGGCAAAATTAAGATGTTTTAGAATATAAAAAGATGTGACAGTTTGTGACTCATAAACTCCAAATAAGATATCCATTCAAATGTACTTTGCAAAGAATAGTGAATACAAAAGATGAAGATCAAAACAATAGTGACAGCAAAGAAAGCAGAGAAAAATTTTTTATGAACTTAACTTACTGTTGACTATAAAGAAAAAACCCAGAAATTCTGTATCTGTTAAAATAAGGCAAATCCAATACACTTAGCAAGAATGGAGAACAATTTAAAACATGGTAAGGATAGTGTTGGGCTGGCATTTAGCTCAGTTGGTAGAGCACTGCTCTGTAGTCTCTGAGGTCCCGAGTTTGATTCCCAGCACTGCAAAAATGAGAGAAGGACTTGGAAATCCACTCCCAAGACAATCCCAAAACAATCAGCCATTGAAAACCTTATGAGGGTCGCTATGAGTTGGGCACAACTTGACAACACCTAACAACAACAACAAGGATAGTGTCATTTCCAACAGAAGAAAAAAATGTGCTGCATTGCTGTGGACTTTGTTAAAGTTTAAACTAAAATGCATATGCTTAAAATTAATGGTAAATACTTAAAATTCATTAGTTGTTGGTTGGAGAGCCAATTGTTATAAGAATAGAAAAGCTACCAATATATACTGAAGCTAAATATCTTCATACTTTATGAAACAGAATTTCTACTTCTGGATATATATACTGAAGATAAAGAAATGAGTGTATTTGTCTTATAAGGAGCATAAGTATTTTCATGTAATCACCCCAAACTGGAAATCACATAAGTATTCATAAACAGTAGAATAAGTAAATAGGCGAAACACTATTGTCAGTGCCTCTCTGCTATTCATAGAGTTTTCAATGGCTTATTGATTTCTGGGAGTGGGTTGCCGGGTCCTTCTCCCAAGCCTACAGCCCCTGGTGTTCCCATCCAAGAACTAACCAGGCCTGACCCTGCTTAGCTCCTGAGACCTGACAAGATCAGATGCCACAGGGCTATGGCTGCAGGTGTTTAATCATTGGTGTTCTTATATTCAAAGGACAGGAAGGAATGAAAAAGGAAGGAAAAACAGAAGAGGGAGGCAGAGAAAGAGGGAGAAATAAGGAAAAAATGAAAAAACGGAGCAAGGAAGGAGGGAAACCAATAAAATATCCTTTGTATATATCTGATTTTTACAAATAATTCTAGCTATTTCACAGATAATTTGTTGAGCAGAAATTAACTTTAGGAAACCTTTGTTGGAATAAAGATAAGCTCTATACATATTTTATTACTGGACCTACCATTAACTTGTTGATTTCAGTCAAATTATATACAGAAATTAATATATAAAATATTAAATATACTAGGGCTGGGATTTAGCTCAATTGGTAGAATGCTGCTCTGTGGTCTCTGAGGTCGCCAGTTTGATTTCCAGCGCCACAAAAATGGGAGAAGGATGTGGCAATCCACTTCCAAGGCAATCCTGAAAAAATCAGCCATTGAAAACCCTATAAGGGTTGCTATGAGTCAGACACAACTTGATGGCACCTAACAACAACAACAACAACAACAACAACAACAACAGCAACAACAAAATATACTATATATCAAATGTTGGGCCAATGATAAAAGAATAGGAGGTGTGCTCTCTATTTTAATGAACTCAGTATGTACCAGACCTTTCCCAAGTTCACTGCATACAGAACCACTTTAAATTCTAGCACAAATTCTATCTTTCATATATATGTATGTATATACATATATATGTATGTGTATATATGTATATGTATGTATATACATATATATGTATATGTATATATGTGTGTGTGTATATGTATATATATATATATATATATATATATATATATATAATTTTTAAATGATTTTAGTACAAACCTCACAATCTTAATAACCCCAAGAATGTAGAACACCTTGTCACTCTTTCCATCCCCAGTTTACTGGTGAAGGCAGTGAAGTTTAGGAAAATTAAGCAAATTTCCTAATGACCACGTGGTTTATAAATGGGCATTTAAATCTTAGGAAACTCAAATTTGACTTTTTTGTTTTGTTTCGTTTTTTAGGTGCTTGAGGGTTGAATGCTGGGCTCTCACATACTTTGCAAATGCTTACCACTGGGCTGCATCCTCAACCCATTTTTAATTTTTATTTTTTATTTTGAGACAAGGTCTCACTAAGTTATGCAAGTTGCTCTGGCGTCAAGCTTGCGGTCCTCCTGCCTCAGCGTCCCGAGTCCCTGGGATTACAGAAGAGAATCATCATGCCAGCCTCCAAATTTGATGTTAATAAAATGAAGAGTTTGCATTGCATCTAACTTCTAAAGTCACCTCACATTTTAACAGAGCAAAGTCTGCACAACTCTAATTCTATATGGACTAGTGTTTGTTCTTTAATGGGCATGATATACACTAAATTGAGATCAGCTGACGGGAACAGTTTTGAAGTTATTGCTCCTTTAGCGTTGAGTCTTGGTGAATATGCGAGGAGTCTCCTAGTACCTATGGATTCCACGTCCTCATTAATGCAGCATGTCAGACCGGCAGAGGGCAGTACAACTCTAAAAATGAAATAGCATTCTGGTAGGAGGGCTGCCCTGGCTACTTCTGCACAATTGTTACTGCAGAGATTTGCTAACTTGCATAATTTGAAAGAAGTCGTATATAAACACATGTATATGTCAGTGAGTAATTAGAAGTTACCTTAAGATTATTAATATAACTATTTAGGAGTAGCATTTTTGAAAACAGTTCACTGAAAACAAAATTTCTGCTCTTGAACTCGTTAAGAGTTGAGTTCCTGTTCAAAGAAATCAAATTATGCCAATTCCAGTTAGTGAACTGAAGTTTTTTCACACAATACACAATACATAATACTAATATTCATATTAGTAAAAATAAGTTTGCAAATACCTACACAGAGTTTTGAATTCTAAGAGAGCTTACTTCTTCTTAGGAAAAATTTAAATTTCCCTTTCATTTTGTATTATCTATGAATAACTTAAAGTGGGATGAACAAAAGTAGGAAATCTCATTGTAGGGTTATGTCCCAGAGAACTCTTTCACTCTGTAAAGGTGTTTCATGTAAATTGGGGGGAAAATGTATTTTAATTCCCATTATATTCTTTCTTTTGTACCTTTTTTTTTTTTTTTGAGATATGCTGTTGTTGTTAGGTGCCATTGGATAGGGTTCAAGTCATAGTGACCCTATGTACAACAGAATGAAGCACTCCCCTATACTGTGCTTGCCTGGCACTATGTCAGTGCTTCTCTGTTATTCATAGGGTTTTCAATGGCTGATTGGTTGCAGATTGTTTCAGGAGTGGGCTGCCAGGTCCTTCTCCCATTTTTGCGCTCCTGAGATTAAATCAGTGCCTCAGAGAGCTCAAAGCAGCACTGTACCAACTGAGCCGAACTCTAGCACCATTAGTTTCCATAAAGTAAAATCTATACATTTTTAAAGGATATGATTGAATAAATGTGTTCACGTAAGTAAGGAACATATGAATAAAGTTGTAAAATATCTCTCATGCCACAGTATTCCTATGTGACCCTTTACAAGTAGATTTACAGTTCTGCAATTTTATACAAATGAAATCCCATAGTACATCCACTTTTGTGACTGATTTCTCTCGCTAAGCATGTTTTTGAGTTTAGTACAGATTGTATCATGTATTAAGAATTTCTTCCTGTTTATGGCTGAGGAGTTCTTTATATAAACATACGACAATTTGTCCACTCACATGTTGAACATTTGAGTTGTTTTGGTTTGTGGCTATTAAGAATCAAGGTGGCAGAACATTCAGGCCAGGATCATTTACGTTGGTTGAACATAAATTTTTATATTATTTTGGTAAATACCCAGAAATAGAACTACTAAGTCTTGTGGAAAGAGCTCTTTGATTTTGCTAGGAAGTCCTTGGTTTTTAAAAAATCAATTTTACAACGTTTCATTCCCATCAGAAATACATTAGATTTCCAGTTATCTGACATTCTCATGCTAGGTCTTGGAGATTATTTTAATTTTTGTCATTGTAGTATGTGTTCATGGCATTTCATTGTGTAATGAAATTGCAATAATTTCCTTTGTTATTTCTTGTTTGATGATGTTATGCATCTTTGGTCACTTTGACCATTTGTTTAGATTCTTTTGTGAAATGTCTATTTAAATCATTTGCACAATTCATTATTTTTTAAATTTAGGCTACTTGTATTTTTAATGAACTGCAAAAGTTATATATATTCTGTACACATGCTCACAAATAAATTCTACAAATGTTAAAATATTTATTCTGGATGTAAGTTCTTGGTTATTTGTAAGCTTCATGAATATTTTCTCCCTGTCTGGCTGCATAATTCTTCATTTTCTTAATAATGTCTTTAAAAAACAGAAATTGATAATTTTGATGAAATATAAATTTGTTTGTTCTTTTTACAATTTGGTGGTATGATCTAACAAATTTTGCTTATTCTTTCACCCAGAATATTTTCTCATATATTCTTCAAGAATATTTAGAGTTTGGAATATTATACTTAGTAATTAATTTTGAATTTTTTGCATAAGCTGTGAAATAAGAATGAAGTCTATTTTTTTCCTATTTGGATATCCAATTGTTCTAAAACTGCCGCAGACCAGCTGCAGCCTAGATAGAATCCAGGGTCTCCTGAAGGCGGATGAGGAGTCGGCAGTGAGTAACAAACACAGCAGCTCGGAGGCAGTGTGATCTTGTTCCTTTTATTTCCAGATTATCCAGCCTTTTTATACAGAATTATCATTCATTAAATCTTATGAAAAGTCAGAAAAAGATAAGGAAGTTGGTTGCATTGATGGAATCACCTGATCAATTGTCACATGAGTGTCAGGTGGTAATCAATCAAAGTGAAAGAGGAACTCAGAGACAAAGTGTGATTATTTTAAAGAAATAAACCAAGGTTACCTGAGCATCTGCATTTCCTGTAACAATTGACTATTCTTAACTTTTATGCAGGAATTTAGGGCGGTTAACTGCCACCTGTCATCCCATTGAGTCTGTTGTTATGAAGAATGGCTTTTGTTTAAGGAGTTTACACTGTTTTGGAAGTGATTTAGGAATTTCCATTCAAGAAAGCCTGAGGCTTGTCAACCAACTCCCAATCTGAATTAGCATAGCCCACAGAGCCAGAAGATTATTTTTCATCAATATTTCTAGAAATCTACAATAGTGACCAATTAAAATTTAAGAAAAAATGATGTTCCAAGTCCTTTTCCATGAAGAGACCTTTTGGGAGGTACTATTCCCCTCTCGGCAGACTTTCCCTCCTAGGCTAGGAGTATTCCTCCCCTTTCGGTGGATTTTCCTTCCAATGCCTTTATTAAAGATACTCTTCTTCATGTGGGGACTCTGTCTACCCATCATGAGTGGATCTGGACCTGGCATAAAGCCATTTATTAAAACAGTTATCCCCCCACCAATCACTTTGATACCTCTTGAAAAAACAATAGACTCTGTATTCATCAACTTCTGCCCTATTTTTCCAATGATCTTTATTTTTATTCTTAGCTTAACAACACACTCTATTAATTACAGAGTTTGATAGAAGTGATTCTGAACTGGGATGATTTAGACTGCAGGGCACATTTTGCAATGTCTGGAACATTTTTAGTTATCACAACTATAGATTATGGATGATGATACCAGCATTTATTGGATTAAGGCTGAAGACAATGTTAACCATCCCACAAAGCACAAGACAATTCCCCACAAGAATTAGTCAGTTCAAAATGTGTATAGTGTCTAGGTTGAGAGAACCTGCTCTATAGAAATTTTTAAAATTAGTTAGTGTAAATCTTGAAATAGGGCTAGGGTTTAGCTCAGTTGGTAGAGTGCTGCTCTGCACTCTCTGAGGCCCTGGGTTCTATCCTCAGCACTGCAAAAAGACAGAAGGACCTGGCAGCCCAGCCCAAAACAATCTCTAGTCATCCATTGAAAACCCTATAAATAGCAGAGAAGCACTGGCATAGTGCCCAGCATGGCACAGTGTAGCAGAATGTTTCATTCTGTTGTACATAGGGTCGCTATGAGTCAGACCTGACTTGATGACACCTAACAACAACAACAAATCTTCCAATGTCATTCATTTAAAAAATCATTTTGGCTGTACTAGGCTTATTGCATTAAGATTAAATCAACTTATGTTAGGTGCCATCGAGTCGGTGTCTGACTCATAGTGACCCTACATACAACAGGGAAAACAGTATTGTTAGTGCTGCTCTGCCATTCATAAGGTTTTCAATGGCTGATTGTTTTTTGGGGGTGGGTTGTTGGGTCTTTCTCCCAAGCCTACAGCACCTGTTATTCCCAGGGAGTCTCCTATCCAAGTACTAACCAGATCCCACCCACCCTGCTTAGCTTCCATGATCTGACTGGATGGGGCACTGCAGTGGTACAGCTGCAGGCCAAATCAACTTATACATTTCTGAAAATGAAAAAAAAAAAAAACCTGGTAGGATTTAAATTGAGATTTTGTTACATCTGTAGGTTAGTTGAGAAAAACTAACATCTGGATAACATGGAGTCTTCTAATCAAGAAACATGATATCTCTCTCCATATATAGAGACCTCTTTTATCTCAAAGAAATTTAGCTTGTAATATATAACTCCTACTTATGCTTTATTAAATTATGCTAAATATTTTATCTTTTTCATGCTATATATACTTTACATTATTTTACTTATGAATTTTTACAATATTCATACAGAAAATACAATTGCTCTTTCTGTTTGTCTTGCATCACTTGACTACATTAAATCATTTTTGATTTCTAAAAGATTTTTAGTATAATTCTTAAAATTGTCAATGCTATCTGAATACCCAATAAATTATTTCTCCTTTTTAATCTCTTTGCTTGTTATTTCTTTACCTTGCTATACCATACAGGCTAAGACCTGTGACTCAATATTTATTTAATAACAGTGATTCTCCTCTTCATGACCTTATGAGAAAATATTTGGTACTTCACCATGAAGTATGATGTCAGCTGTAATTGTTTTGTAGATGACTTTCATTCGATTTAGGAAGCATCTTGATCTTGCCTACTTGCTGGAAGTCTTTATCATAAATTATTATTGAATATTGGCAAGTGCTTTTCCTCCAAAGGTTAAAATTATCATAATTTTCTTATTTATTGTATTAATATGATTAATTATATGGATTGACCAAATTTTGCATTCTGGGATGAATTTATTTGGCCATGATATATTATGCTTTTAATATAGTATTATATTTGACTTGCTAGAATATTTTTAAGGATCTTGTGGCTGCATCGACAAATTCTTCAGTTTTCTTTTCCTGTAATATCTTGGTATTCTCCAGCATCATGGTGGCACTAGCCTTGAAAAAAAATAGTTGTTAATTATTTTCTTCTCTTTCACTTTTAAATAAGTTTGGATTAGATTGGTACTATTTCTTCCTGAAATTTCTGATAGAATCCACTAGCAAAACCATCTAGGCCTTGAGTTTTCTTTGCTGTGGTTAGGTGCTGTCAAGTCATGTCCAACTCATAGCGACCCTCATAGGGTTTTCAGTGGCTGATTGTTTCAGGATTGCCTTGGGAGTGGACAGCCATGTCCCTCTCCCATTTGTTCAGTGCTGAGAATCAAACCTGGGACCTCAGAGACTGCCGAGCGGCGCTCTACCAACTGAGCTAAATCTCAGCCCCGTTTTCTTTGTAGGAGGGTATTTATTTTGAATTTGATTGCATGTATACATAATTCAGATTTTCTACCACTTGTTAATAAATGGGCTGCATCCCACATCCACAATAAAAATTCTGTATCAATCTCCTTTCCTTTGTTTCTCAAACCATTTTCAGATAGCTTAGGTGCTCATCCTGCTCTCCTCAAAAAGCCTCATTAATAAATATTTTATACCTTCTTCCTGTGTCTGTTGGCTCATCAGTTTTGACATCTGAGCTGAATTTTGTGTAATATTCCATCCTGCTTCTAGGGTGATCATGTTGTTGTTAGGTGTCATTGAGTCATGTCCCACTCATAGAGACCCGCATAGGGTTTTCAATGACTTATTGTTCCTGGATTTCCTCAGGAGTGCACTGCCACGTCCTTCTCCCATTCTTGCAGTGCTGGGAATTGAACCCAGGTCCTCAGAGACTGTAGAGCAGCGCTCTACCAAATGAGCTAAATCCCAGCCCCACAAGGTGATCATAGCTATTCACTTTCTGGTTTCAATATATTAGATTTAATATATTGGCTTTTTCACTCTTTAACACGTCATTCTTCTGAATCAGTCTACCTCAAAGTTTATCAATTTTGTTGATCTTAATAAAGAACCACTCTTTGGATTTCTCTACTGATTATTTGAGTTAATGTTCCTGTTGTTGTTAGGTGCTGTCAAGTTGGGTCCAACTCATAGTGACCCTACGTACAATAGAAGGAAACACTCCCCAACTCTATGCCTGGCACGTGATCTTTTATATGTTTAAGCCCATTGTTGCTGTCACTGTGTCAATCCATCTAGTAGACGGTCTTTCTTTTTTTCTTTTTTCTTTTTTTTTTTTACTGACCTGCCACTCTCCCAAACATGAACATGAAGTCCTTCTCCAGGGATTGGTCCCTCCTGACATGTCCAAAATACATCAGATGCAATCTAGCCATCCTTGCTTCCAAGGAGCACTCTGGTTGTACTTCTTCTATGATGGATCTGTTGGTTGTTTTGGCAGTCAATGGTACATTCAGTGTTTGTCTCAAGCAATGTAATTCAAAAGACTCAATTCTTCTTATTATTGCCACTTTTTAAAAATTTTTCTGCTTTTTGTTTCTTTGAGTTTATATTGCACATATCTCACTTTTTAAGGAGTAAACTTAATTTATAATTTTAAGCTTTTTTCTTTTTCTGACAAAAGCAATGAATTGTACTATAATCCTTCTAGGTAGTACTTTTGCATTTTTTCATAGATTCTATTACACTGTTGATTAAATATTACTCACTTCAAGTATTCTCTAATTGTATCATTTTTAGAGCCAAAGTTGAACAGATAGTTGTTTAATTTCAAAATATTTGGATATTTTTGATTTTAAGTCTACTTTTTCTGTCAGTTGATAAGCAGGGAATGTTGACATCTCCAAATATGATTGTGAATCCTTCTATTTCCCATTTTAGTTTTATTAGAATTCATTTTTCCTTTACATATTTTGAAGCTCTACTATTAGGTGGATGAATTTTTACAATTTTTTGATTGTCTTGATAAATTGAATATGTTACTATTAAATCTCTCTTTTTGTGTCTGCTTCTACATTTCTTAACATTCCTATTGCCTGATATAGCATAATCACTCTAACTTCTTTGTATCTAGTTTGTGTGCTTATATATTTATGTCTTTATATTAAAACATGTTTGTTATAGACAGTGTACATTTAGAACTTATATTTTACCAGTTAACAATTTCTGCCTTGTAATTTGATGATTATTTATGCCTTATGTAATTATTAATATGATTATATTTAAGTATGCTATTTCACTGTTTCTCTACTCCTTATGCGATCTATTTTTTCCTTTGGTTTTTCCATTTTTCTGCCTACTATTGAATTGAGTCTTTTTAGTATGCAATTTTATTTTCTCTAATCAATCATTACCTCCAGCTGTAGCACTGTGGCATCTGATACTGTCAGATCTTGGAAGCTAAGCAGGGTCAGGCCTGGTTAGTACTTGGATGGGAGACCACCTGGGAACACCAGGTGCTGGAGACTTGGGAGACGGACCTGGCAACCCACTCCCAAAAAACAACCCACTATTGAAAACCCTATGAATAGCAGAGAAGCACTGACAATAATGTTTCACCTGTTGTATGAGTTGTATGGTTGCTATAAGTTGGACACCAACTGGACGCCACTTAACAACAGCAACAATGGATCATTAGCTATAATAATTTATTAGCTTAGTGATTAGAATTTACAATACATATCTTTAACTTGTTATAATTTATCTTCAAATTATGTTTTACCCCCTCACCTATAATGTGGAATCTTCCAGCAGTATGCATAAATTATCCTCTCCCTTCCTTTATGTTAAGCTATCTACATAAATCCTTTTTTGTAGTCTATTCATTTATTTATTTATTTTTGATCCTGGTGTTTGAACCCAAGGCCTTGAGCTCACATGCTTTGCAAGTGCTGAATGTCCCAGGCATTTAACTAGGTCTTTCTACTATCACAATTCCAAACCCAAGCATCACTCAGCCCTTTGGAAGTTGTGGAAATTGTTATACTTTCCTCTTAGCTGTTTTTTCCCTGATAGCTACTTTTCTTTTTTTTTTGCCTGATCTTATAGTGTCTCACCCTGCAAGCATACAGCTTAGAATTCAACTAAAGCCTTAAGGAGAGTCCTATACAGGGTATTTTGTTGTTTGTTTGTTTGTTTGTTCTATTATTGCTGTCCTGGGCTTTGAACCCAGGGCCTCGTGCTTGCATGTTCTGCAAGTGCTGCACCACTGAGCTTCACCCCCAGCCCATTTTTTTACTTTTTGAGACAGGGTCTCACTAAGTTACACAGACTGCCTCTGGTCTTGAACTTGTGATCCTCCTGCCTCCACCTCCCAAGCCACTGGGATTGCAGGCGTGTTCCACGGTGCCCGGCCCCTATATAGGTTTTTGAACTCTCTTTTCTACAACTGTTCCTCTCCCCTGTCACTACCCCGCTGCAAGCCCTCTGACCAGGAATCATTGTCTCCTCAGCTCAGGGAGAGGGCCGTGCGCTGCGTGGATTGCCCCTCACTGCTCCATGGCTTGTAAGGCCCCCCCACCCCCGAAAGAGAGCCAAGGAAAACATGGCACATTTTGTTTGTTTTTGCCTTCCCCAGGCTTGTCTGTCTTGGGATCTTCACATCGTCTGTTATCACAGGGCAGGAAAAGCTGTACTTCTCCTCTTTCTACTACCTTATCTTTTACTCCATCACAAAGGAAGTCCACCTATTGCATTATTTGTTTAATGAATTTTAAATTTTTCTCTTCTATGCTTTGCACGTCCTAAGTAGAATTTAAATTTGCTTCAGATCATGCTACCCTAGAAAGACTAAGTCTGTCCAACTATAAGAGACAACAATGGTGATTGCCACATAGAGAAATTTTGCGAACTGTCTTTTTGAAGCTATCCACTGGTACGAGGAAGTCCATTCTGTCTTTTCCAGATATTGTTTGTTTACATATTTTATATCCAGATTATTACCATTGTTTCCTTTGGATGCCCAGTTGGTTCACTATGATGGAATTGTTGAATCTCTCACAGACTGTTCTTTCTGTTTTATAACAGATCCTTTCTTAAGCATCTGAATCTGAGCAGCCTGTTGAGAGCAATGACTTCTTTATTGTTGGTATTTCTTTCACTGTGGAGTCCTACGGAGGACAATAACTTTGATTTACTTTATTTTTCCATAGTCTTTCAAAGTCATGAATTAATCTTAAAAGTAAAACAACTACCAGCATTTATATTTTTTAATCTACCTTTTGAAAGGACAAATTTTCATGCTCTAGAGAGAATAACAAATTTGATGATTTGGGACAATTTGGAGCCTGGTAAGAGAATGGATGGTGTAAAAGAGTGTGGAGTAGTTATACCATATTCTGTCCAGTGTTGGCTCTTTTTATTTTTAAAATGAGGCCTATTATCAAACACTATTAAGCCTAGATTTGTCATGGGCTTTGCAATGATCCGGATGTTTGTGTCACCTAAAATTCATGTTTTGAAATCCTAACCTCTGATGTAATTTTATTAGAAGATGGGGCCACAGGGAGGTAATAGGGCAAGTGGGTGGAGACCTATTGACTGAGGTTAGTGACCTCATAAAAGAGACTCCAAGCCAGGTGGCATGGCTCACATCTATAATCCCAGTGACTAGAGAGTCTGAGGCAGGAGAATTGTAAGGTCAAGGCCAGAGGCAGCCTGCATAATTTAGTGAGAACTTGTCTCAAAATAAAAAATAAAAATGTGGCTTGGGGTGCAGTGCAACATTTGCTAAGCTTGCATAAGGCCCTGGGTTCAATCCTCCAGTACCACAGAAAAAGAGAGAAAGAGACACGCCAGGGAAGTCTCTCACTCTCTTTCTGCATACTCAAACACAAGGAGGAGACACCTGTCTGCAACCTAGAAAAGAAACCTGACCACCATCCAGCCATGTTCACACCTGGTCATGAGACTGCTAATCCTCACAATTGTCAGAAGTAAAATTTTCTGTAGTGTATAAGCCACCCAGTCTATAGTAACTTGTGATTGTAGCTAGAACTGAATAACAGAGCATTCTCCAAAAGTTGTGTTCTAGCATGACCATTTAAACTTGAGAGCAACAATTGAGAACTTCTCCTTCATTATTTAAAAGTAAGAGTTGCTGTACAAAGAAATTTAAATTAATGATAAGATGAATAGAAAACGATAAGACTTTATCATAAATAGTCAATTAGTTTGACACTTTCATTTAACGATAGACAGTGCACTGTTTGTGAGACTCTCATACTAAAAGAGAGTCTTCGATTAAGAATTAAAGACCTTTTGATTAGTTCAGGCTACACATGCTTTGAAGCCTGCAGCTGTAGCCCTGTGGCATCCGATCCCGTCAGATCTCAGAAGCTAAGCAGGGTTGGGCCTGGTTAGTACCTGGAGGGGAGACCGCCTGGGAACACCAGAAGCTGTAGGCTTGAGAGAAGGACCTGGCAACCCCCTCCCAAAAATCAATCTGCCATTGAAAACCCTATGAACAGCAGAGAAGCACTGACAATAGTGTTTCCCCTGTTGTACAGAGGGTCGCTATGAGTCGGATACCGACTCGATGGCACCTAACAACAACAACAACACATGCTTTGAGCCAAATGAAAACCCTTGTTTACTGGATCAAGATACAGGTTAGGATAAGCATATGTCTTTCCTTTTTGCCACATTTTTTATACCTGATATTTCTATAACACGGCCTAACATACTCATGCATATGGAAAATAAATAAATACAAGAGTTTAAAATAACCTGCATGACCCATCTGAGTTCTTATCAACTCTTTCCCACCTATACTATCCATATATTTTGTCTTTCAGAACTCTGGAAAAAGATCCCTTTTATTGGTTATATCTTAAATCATGCGTAGCATAGGTATACTGTGGTCAAATTCAGCTATGACATGAAACTTGTAAAAATAACCCTTCTGCAGTAGATTTAATTTGGTAGTTCCCTTTGAAAAGTAGACTCCTACTCATAAAATTTGCAGAAATTGTATAACAAAGAATTAGGTAGTGTTCTTCCAAGAGTGCTCTGTGAGTAATAGTTATATGTTGGCACCAAAAAACTTGGGATTGTAGAAAATTTCAGTATTTGAATGGCTTGAGTAAACCAAGGCAGAAAACATTTACTTCTCTTGAAGTCTTTTAGCACTTCTTGTGTACCTTTAAGGCTATTTTTAAACTACCTTTTAGCCCAAAAAGACAATTTCACTTTAAGCAAAGCTATGGGATTTTTATTCTTTTATTGTCACTTCCAGTCAATTTGCTTTATTCCATGATACATAGTTTGAAATTATTTAGTGAATTTGAAAGCTCTGCTTTGCAACATTGATGTTTTGTGGTGGCAGGATCAATGAAATGTGTGAAATCCATATTAATGAGAATGATGTATTAATGTCCACCTCTATGTATAGATAATCCCCCTTGGCAATTTAGAGGAAAAATGGAGAGTTGTTGAATACTAGTCACTTCCTTGGAATGAAATCACTGGGAAGAATTTGAACACTCACTCTCTGCCTCATAATGAATGTGGAAAGTGGTTTCTTCTAATGGTCATTTAGCTTGAAATATTTATTTCTATCTCTCCATAGGCTCTCAACTCAATGGGCCATTTTATTTGGGGAGCGAGTAGTTCAATCAAGCTGACAGACATAATTGATTTTAATTTTAGTTGGTTATTTTTAAGGCTAATTGAAAATTGTGAGCCAAGCATGGAGTTTTCTAGCAATTTCCTATTGTAACATTACATGTAAGCCTACCTGTGAAAGACACAAAAAACCTCTGCTTATTCTGTCCCTTATATCAACTCCAGAATAATATTTGCAAATTAATTTTAATGTCTCCTTTTGACAAAGCACTCTTATGTTTGCAAATTTAGTTCTTTGTTCAACCCACTGTAAGAGAAAGGATTCCAAAGAAATCATATAAAGTGTATTTAATATTTCTTTCTTGCTTTCTCAAGGGTATTTTTCAAACCATGCACAACACAGTTAAATTTCTTCCTAGTCTTTCCATCTGACTATTTCTTAGCATGGTATTTCATTTGATAGGATAAAAAATAAGATAATTTTCTGGTACATATCTTATAGTGCTGGACAATATGTACCTAAAACAATTCCAAACTCTTCAAAAAATGTCTGCCCAAATGGCTAAGGTTACAAAGGAAACTTTATTTGTGGACTTTGAATTGGCCCTAGACCAAAATCTATACTCACTTTCTAACAACAAGCTATCTAGTCTTACAATTTCTTACTGAGGAAAAAGTAGCACATTTAAGAGGCTAGGAAAATGAGCAAAAGGATGCAAATACATTGTTAAAGTAAAGTAGAGAAAACAGTGTAAAGATCAAGCAGGAATAAATTGTTATTAGGTGCCATCGAGTCGTGTCCAACGCATAGTGACCTTCACAGGGTTTTCAATGGCTGATTGTTTCGGGATTGCCTGGGGAGTAGATTGCCACATCTTTCTCCCATTTTTGTAGTGCTGGGAATTGAACCTCGGACCTCAGAGACTGCAGAGCAAAACTCTACCAACTGAGCTAAATCTCAGCCCAGAAATAAATTGTTGTTGTTAGGTGCCGTCAAGTCGGTTTCCAACTCATAGCGACCCTCTGTACAACAGGGGAAACACGATTGTCAGTGCTTCTCTGCTGTTCATAGGGTTTTCAATGGCAGATTGATTTTTGGGAGGGGGTTGCCAGGTCCTTCTCCCAAGCCTACAGCTTCTGGTGTTCCCAGGCGGTCTCCCCTCCAGGTACTAACCAGGCCTGACCCTGCTTAGCTTCTGAGATCTGACGGGATCAGATGCCACAGGGCTACCGCTGCAAGCAGAAATAAATTAGAGGGTTTTAAAAACAGTTTATTGAGGACTCAGTATATGCTTTTGTGGTTTTGAATATCAATTAAAGAACCAAATATTGAATATTTGCCATTATTACTTACTTCCTTCTGACTCTCTTTACAATGTAATAATTGTGAATCATCAAGATTCCTCAAAAGTGATAATTTTCTAATTTTTAGGCGGTTCATCAGGGAAAACACAGTATCGGGGAATATGGTAGAAATTTATAGGTAATGCATGAATTTTTCCAGGAAAATGTTGCAGTTCTCATGTAGATAAGTCCATGATAAACAAGGAAGAACCTCTAAAATCTGTTTTGTGTATGTAATTGTCGGTGTTGTTTGATAATACTTAATGTAAGCAGAGGCTAGGAGGAGGCTCATGCAAAGAATGACGTGGTAATCACTTACCTAAGCATATGCGGTCTATAGCCATACCATCCTGGCCTCCAATCTCATCAGATCTCCCAAGTGAAGCAGATCTCCTTGGATGGGAGACCATCTGGGAATACCAGATGCTGCAGGCTTTGAAGAAGGACCTGGCAGCCTACTCCCAAAACAATCAGCCATTGAAAACCCTATGAATAGCAGAGAAGCACTGAAGTAGTGCCCAGCATGGCACAGTGTCCTGTAGTGTTTCCTTCCTTTGTATATAGGGTCACTATTAGTCAGACAACAACAAAAGTGACCTTTTTTACAAATGGACTAGACAGCAAGTGTTTTCATGAACATTGAGATAAAACAAGATTTGACCAGTTATCTTAGTACAAATTAACCTCCAATCTAATGGACTTCCAACCACCATACTTTTGAGCTGGTTTAAATTATATTGGAGGTTTATCCAGCTAATAGTCCCATCCATTCCCTAGGGTACACTCCCTGATAAAGTTCACCAGGCAATTCATATTGAACAAAACCATAAGACAGGTATTTCTACCAAGAGAAAGACCAAATAAAAAGTTAAGACAAATTGCCTAAGTAAGCATGTTAGTGGCAAAAATATTTACTAAATGGTGCACCATCAACCCAAAACATCTGATAACTCTATATATCAAAAACAACACAAAACCAAATTCTAAGACAACAACACAAATTTTGTAATGAGAGCTCAGTTAAACAACCTAGAGCTTAGTTATTGTTAAGACAATTGTCAATGGTAGTGAATCTGAAAGACAAGTGAAATTTGGGTACTAGAGGACAGGGTATATTTATGTATCTAAAGATCCCAGGTTATGCTGCCAAGCAAGAGACTTTAAAATTCCTTTGGGGAAAACTACATTAATTATAAAGGAATGAAACTGGAATACAAAATCTTCAATCCAAGAGCTGAATTTATTACTAACTTGAGTTAAAAAAGAATTATGTTGATCAGATGTTGACGCACTAAGCATTGCAAGGTGCTATTTGTCCACAAGGCCTTGGGGAAGAGGTTGTTTAAAGTTGTGTTCCTATAGAAACAAGAATGTCCTGACACCAGCCATAGAATTAAATTTTGTGTTAGTTACGGAAGCATGTTTTCTATTCATTGCACAGGCAGGAATGGGATATTGAAGTCTGGAAGCATGGTTTAATAATTTACAGAGATAGCAGTTCAATGTCAGCCTGAGAAGCATATTCAGTGGGGTGGGTTGCCTGCCAATTGGGTGACTTTCAAGGCATGAGGTTATTACTAATTGATTGGCCTTCAGAGACAAGTTTGCCGAAGCAAGTTGTCATTGCTCAATTAGTCAGATTTAAATCCAGCTCTGAGTTTCACCTGTTACCACGACTATAGAATAATCATTGGTTGAGGGGACAGGTATAAAACCAGTCTTGGTAGTTATTTTCTTTCTCCATGGCAATAAAACAATCTGTCTCTTCCCACCACTTGTTTTTTCCCTAACACACAACATCAAATCCCATCCCATTTCTATGTTTGCCCCAGGTTTTAGATAAGAATTGGTAAAAACAAAGCAGAACTGAAACTCCAGGAGAATAGGAATCTGAATCCATAATGGGCTTTAGCACTTATGAGATAATCGGGCAGTGTTTGAAAATCTTTACATGTATTATCTACTGTACTTCTTACAACAGCCCCAGGACATAGGCATTTTCACCTTCTTTTTAGGTCTGACAAACTGAAACAGAGAAAAATTAAGTCATTTGAATCAGATCATAGGCTGGTAGATGGCAGACGCCAAGATTCAGACCCAGAATGCCTGAATCCACAGCCTCTTTTCTTTATCCACAGTGTGTAGTGATCCTGAAGGCAGAGACTCATGATGGAGGCATTTCTGTTCCTCTCTTGTGACACAAACTAAATAGGTAGTCATTCCTCGCACACACACACATCCTTTAATTGCTGTGGAAATGGAAATATCAAAGTCACTCAATGTTATGGCTAAAGTCTCCATACTTACCAGATACATGAGCCAAGTATTTAACCATACTTGTTGTTGTTATTAGGTGCCATCAAGTCAATATCCGACTCATAGAGACCCTGTGTACAACAAGTGAAACAGTATTGTCAGTGCTTCTCTGCTATTCATAGAGTTTTCAATGGCTGATTGTTTTTTAGGAGTGGGTTGCTGGGTCCTTCTCCCAAGCCTACAGCACCTAGTGTTCCCAGGCGGTCTCCCATCCAAGTACTAACCAGGCCTGGCCCTGCTTAGCTTCCTAGATCTGACGCGATGGAATACCACATGGCTACAGCTGCAGGCTTAGCCATAGTTAGAGCAATTTTAATCAGCATTTGCTTAATCTATACTTTATATTGGATGATTAATCAGGTATTTTGGGCTGGTGTTTAGCTCAGTTGGTAGAGAGCTTGCTCTGTGTGCTCTGAGGCCCTGGGTTTGATTCCCAGAATTGCAGATGTGGCAGAAGGATCTGGCAGCCCACTCCTGAAACCATCCTGAAACAATCACCCGCTGAGAACCCTATGAACAGCAGCTGACATAGTGCTAGGCAGGGCACAATGTCAGAGAGTGTTTCTTCCTCTTGTACAAACGGTCACTATGAGTTGAACTCGATGGCACCAAACAACAATAACAATTAGGTAGTTTGTATACTACTACAATTTTCTATGGGCTGGGATTTAGCTCAGTTGGTAGAGTGCTGTACTGCAGTCTCTGAGGTCCCGAGTTCAATTCCCAGCACCGCAAAAATGGGAGAAGGGCCTGGCAACCCACTCCCAAGGCAATCCTGAAACAGCCATTGAAAGCCCTAAGAGGGTCGCTATGAGTCGGATACCGACTCGACAGCACCTAACAACAACAAACAATTTTTTATACACCTATGAGTTCAGTTTTATACGTTGAGGTTCCTTACTATGTTAACTTATCCATAATTAGAAGAAGGGAATGGTTGTTAAGCCTTCAGTCATTCCAACAGAACAAGGGAACGCTGCTTGGTTTAAAGTCAAGAAAGGTGTGCAGCAGGGATGTACCCTTTCACCGTATTATGTCAGTCTCTATGCTGGGCATCATGAGCCATATTTATAAATGAAATCTATAGATAACTTTTCCAAATCCACAGGCAACTTGAAAAAGAGAAGCCAGATGTACTGTTTTGTAATCAGTTACTTGGTCACATGTTCACTGAAGGCCAATATCATTTCTTTCGTTTAATCCTTTATCCCCAGAATCCAGCATAATAGGTCCTCCCAGTGATATGTCACACTATTCACATAGATTGTCCTTCATTAATAAAGAATAAAAAAATGAAACCAGGTGCGGTGGTACATGCCTATAATCCCAGCAGCTTTGGAGGTGGAGGCAGGAGGATCACAAGTTTGAGACCAGAGGCAGTCTGCATAACTTAGAAAGACCCTGTCTCAAAAAGTAAAACAATGGGCTGAGGGTGCAGCTCAGTGGCACAGCACTTGCAGAACATGCAAGCGCGGGGCGCTGGGTTCAACCCCCAGTACCGCACAATTTAAAAAACAAAAGAATAAAAAAGTGAAAGTGTCCAAAGCTCTCACTGTTCAACTAATTATCAAAGGTATAAATAGAATTCAATCTCGAAGAAAGATGCAAAAGTGCACTCCTTGAGTTGGGAAAGGAATACAGATGAAAGATGCTTCTCTTGAAAATGCTACCTGAATGGGATGACCAATAATGTGAGTTGATGTGTACCTCTATAGAGGTGCAAGTCAAGTTTAATTTTTCTCCCATTGTACATTATTTACATGGAAAATATGTAACGATTCAGCAGCTTCCCCTTATATGGCATCTGGTCCACCTCTTTGGCATGGCTGTAGGCCTTGCCTTTCTAACGCCACACCTCTAGAACTACAGGTCTTCTAGTTCCTGGAATGTGTTGAGATGCCTGTGCCTGTTTGGCTTCCTTTTGAAATACTCTCCTCCCCATTCCCCTGGCATGGCTTTCTCTTTCCCCTCCTGCAGGTGACATGGTAGAGTCTCCCATTTATCATTTAAGCTATTTTTTAAAAATTGTTGTTAGGTGCTGTGGAGTTGGGTCCTACTCATAGCGACCCTATGTGGAGCAGAATGGAACCTGCTGGCTCATTGGGCTGACACAGGGGGAGCCACAATACTTTCAGCTTGTCCAAATCCTAGGCCAGGTGCATCTCCATGCAATGGTAGAGCATCTCCTTCAGATTCACCACGTGAGTCAGTTCAGAGTCAATGAGAAGAAGGCAAGTATGGCAGCTTGTTAAGGAGTCCACGTAAGAGCCAGGGGTGTAGCTCGGCTGGAGACCACCTGCCTAGCATGCACAAAGCCCTGGATTCCATCCTCAGCCCTCAAAAAGAAAATCCATACGAGATCTGATATCTACAATGGTCCCTTACTTTATATTTTTCATAGACGGCCTGTTTTCCTGATTGCAACTTAATGTATCTGTTTAAGATGGGAATCACCTCCCCTTAGGATCCATGGTGAGCATGCATGGGTGAATTTTCTCTGGTGAATCTACAGGGCTTTTCCTGCAAAGAGTCTATGGCAATAAATATTTGGTAGAAGAAATTTTTGGTAGAATGAGCAAATACATATTCATTTCTAGAGTTTTAATAGATACTGAATAAACATTATCAGTTTAATTTACCTGAGTCTGTTTCAAACATCATCTTGTGTTTTGGAGCCTGATTATTTAAAGTCAATGGAATGGAGGCAGAAGGGCAGAAGACCAGAAGACAGGGGTGGTGCAACCACAAGATCAATGTCTCCTTTCTCCTTGATTCAATTGCCTCCATTTCCATCTGCCTCTAATGACAGTGAAATTTCACTTATCCTTTTATAATTAATTTATGTTTAAATGCAAATTGACTATACTATGGAATGACTGTGCCTGATAGAATTGGACATGCTGTTAAACAAGTTAAATGCAACTTCGAAAATCAGATGAGTATTTTAATGAATGACAGAGCATAAGATGAACTTTATCCTGATGCTGTAACGTGAATCTACAGCATTTTCCTTTTGGAAAAAATACAGGAAGAACTTGAGGAGTGATTTTCTTTGAAATTCATGCCATGGTGAATATTATCATTTTCATCACCATAAACACTTAAATCAAATTAGAAATAAGAAATAAACTTTACTCATTGTATTGCTAATTTAATTTTAAACACTGAAACTGGAAACAGTTTGAAGCACATAAATACAGGTATCAGTGGAATGTCTGATGATTCTCTCTGCCTTCGGCTGATGGAAACACGCATTTTGGTATCCAAAAGAAAAAAATAGCAAATATTTGCCAGGTTTAACAGTCCTTTCCAGAAGTCTACAGAATGAGCATTCCATGGGACCTCTTTTTTATGAACATATCTCCCACTTAATATATGAGCTTAATTTAATAAATTACTTGTGAAAATGAAGAGCTAATACAATTAACCATTTACCCGAATATTCCTGCCTCATGAACCACAGCTATATTCAGGCTACTATGACAGAAAGCCATGTCTGGTAGTATTTTGAGATTTCTTAATATGTTAATTTTTCCTTAATTAGAAGTAGGGAACGATTGTTGAGCCTTGAGTCATTCTGACAGAGCTTGGT
Organism: Pedetes capensis; assembly: GCA_007922755.1. Lineage (NCBI taxonomy): Eukaryota > Metazoa > Chordata > Mammalia > Rodentia > Pedetidae > Pedetes > Pedetes capensis. Next base: position 107,188 of record VMDO01003890.1, read on the forward strand.
TTAAAGTCAAGAAAGGTGTGCATCAGGGCTATATCCTTTCACTGTATTACTTCAGTCTCTATGCTGAGCAAATAATCTGAGAAGCTCGACTTTATGTAGAAGAACATGGCATTATGACCAGAGGAAACCTCATTAACAATCTGCATTATGCCGATGACACAACTGTGCTTGCTGAAAGTGAATTTGAAACATTTACTGATGAAGATCAAAGAACACAGCCTTCAATATGGGTTGTGCCTCAACATCAACAAAACAACTGTGTCAGTATGCAACTTCATGATAAATGGAGAAAAGATTGAGGTTGTCCAAGATTTTCTGTATGTGGTTCTACAATCAACATCCGTGGAAGTAGCAGTCAAGAAATCAAAAGACACATTGCTTTGGGAAAAGCTGTTGCAAAAGACCTCTTTAAAGTGTTAAAAAGTAAAGACATCACATTGAAGATGAAGGTGCACCTGACTCATGCCATGGTACTTCCAGTTGTATCATATGGTGGTGAAAGCTGGACATTGATAAGGGAGACAGGAGAAGAGTTGATGCTTTTAAAATACGGTGCTGGAGATGAATATTGAATATACTATGGACTGCCAAAGGAACCAAAAGATCCATCCTAGAGGAAGTGCAACCAGAGTGCTCCTTGGATGCAAGGATGGCTACATTGTGTCTTAAATATTTTGGACATGTTTTCAGGAGGGACCAGTCCTGGAGAAGGACATGATGTTTGCAGGAGTGGCAGGTCAACATAAAAAAGGAAAACCCTCAATGAGATGGACTGATACAGTGTCTGCAACAATGGGCTTAAACATAAGTAAGGGTATATGCCTGGCACAGTGTCAGGGAATGTTACGTTCTGTTGTACATGGGATCTCTATGTGTTGGACCCAACTCAATGAAACCTAACAACAAGAAGTAGAAAAACATACCAAGAAAAGAAACAATGCTTGTTACCCTTTGCTTTTTGGAGGATAGTAAATATTCACTATTTTAATCATACCACAAGCTACTAGAGCAACAACGAATTATTAAGATAATGATGACCATTTCTTGGAAAGATCCCTGACACTCAATGTTAAGTAAAAACCTTAAAAATATTTTTTCAAAGGTTTATTTACTACCTGATGATTTAAAACTGGCTAAGACTTGATTCAACACCAAAGCTACCTTGTAAATTTCTCTTGCTTCATTCAACATGTAAATATATTTCATAGAGGGAAAATGCTGATAAGGTCCACAAATTACTGCGGTGATGAAAACACATTAGGAAGCACATGGATGTGCACACTTTCACTGAGGAGCCACTCTGTGGGTCAAAAGTCTGGGTTTCTGACACATAAACCCCGAATTTGGACTTTGGATTTGAAATTCAAGAGTGATCTTTCTCTTTCCTAAGTCTAAGCAATCAAGGTGTAACCAAATGTTCCTTTCTAGTATTTGATTTCATCATTCTTGTTTGGTTACTTTGGAGTTCCTCCAATCTTGGATGAGAACAGGGTGTGTGAAGGGAGAAGACACTTTTCACAAATGGAATTATCTTGGATCTGTCACTCTTGTCATCATACTGGACTCCACCGGAGTAAGTGATTCAGCCTCATTTCTTGTGAGCCCCTTCCCAACAACACTGCAAAGCCATTTGTCTTTACTTTCTGCAAATCGCTCTTTATTCCCTTGGCTTCCTTCACAGCAATCTCTTCATTCTCCCGACACCTCTCATGGCTTCTTCTTTCCTCCTTCTGAGAATTCACATAATCTGCCTTTCAAAAGTCATTGCTCCGATCAGCCTCTCACCCGGAAAGAAGCACATGAGAAGTTCATTTTACTGACTTATTTATGACCATATCTCAAGAAAACTCTCCGTTCAGATTTAGTAGGAATCTCAAAGGCAGCAAATCAACTTAATGGATAAGTTCTTTGCTTCAGGAAATATGCCAGAGAGACCCCATGGTTATGGAAAAATATACTAAAAATGTCCTTATTGTCTTGAGGAGATCTCAGACCTTTATAAGCAGTCCAGATGTTCATATTTCATGGCCAGATGCGAGATAGTCTTAGGATGATATAAATATCGGTCGTCGTATCCGTTTGTGAAAGTTGATCAGCCGTTTCTTTCCCCTGTAGAAGACTAGCCAGAGACTTTTGAAACAGAGCTGAGTGCTGGCGGAGGCAAAGTGGGTCAGGAAGAAAGATGGCTTCTAGGAGTGAGTGAGTAAAAGCACAGCTGGAGTGACCTCAGACCCTGAGGCGTTGACAGTTGGCTGCAAGGTGATTCATGGCCATGGGATACAATGAGGAGCTAAAGGACATGTATCAGGGACTATAACTGAGGGGTCCTGGGGGCGTCAAGGTACAATTGGACTAGCAGATTTGAGAACAGAGTTTCATCCTCAATCTTCTATAGTTCATCTTTTTTATGTTCTTATTGGATGATGATGATGATGATGATGATGATGATGATGATTTGTGTGTGTGTGTGTGTGTGTGTGTGTGTGTGTGTGTGTCTTGGTGGTGGATCAAATCCAGGCCTCATGCATACTAGGACAGAGATGTATCACTGGGCTTTATCCCCAGCCCTATTCTTTTCAGCAATGATCACTAAATATGTATCCAAACAAATCACTTTTGACTTCAGATTCCTACACTTATCTTCCTGCTACTCTTGCATAGCCTGCAGCCCTACCACCTTGCAGCTGTACCACCCTGACCTCCAATCCTATAGGATCTCGGAAGATAAGCAGGGACCAGGCTGGTTAGTATTTGGATGGGAGACCACCTGGGAACACCAGGTGCTGTAGGCTTGGATCTGGCAACCTACTTCTAGAAACAACCAGCCATCAAAACCCCTATGAATAGCAGAGAAACACTGACAATAATACAGGGTCTGGCACAGTGTTGGGTAGCGTTTCATCTGTTCTACATAGGGTCTCTATGAATCAGACCTGACTGGATGACACCTAACAACAACACTCTTGCATATTCCATGGACACCCAACTACTCTAGCCAGGACACAGGAATCAGTCTAAACTTCTTTCCTTTATCATCCCCCATAATCTCATCCACCATTAAGTGCTGCTGGTTTTATATTCTAAGTGGTCCTCAGCTTTGTCATTTCATTTCCACAAAACTATCCCAACAATTTATGTCACTAATTCTGGTACTGAATATGTCCTTGTACTTCAGAGTCATCTAGAATGAGCTGTTGTTGCTCTTGTTGTTAGGTGCCATCGAGTTGGTATCCAACTCATAGTGACCCTAGGTTCAACAGGGGAAACACTATTGTCAGTGCTCCTCTGCTGTCATAGGGTTTTCAATGGTGGATTGTTTTTTGGGAGTGGGTTGCTGGGTCCTTGTACTGAGCCTCCAGAATCTGGTGTTCCCAGGTGGTCTCCCATCCAAGTACTAACCAGGCCTGACCCTGCTTAGCTTCCAAGATCTAATGGGATCGGATGCCACAGGGCTATGGCTGCAGGCAGAATGAGCTGTGCTCCCTTTATATCAATAATCCACACTATAGCTTGAGAGATCAGCTAGCATGTAAACCTGCTTTAATGGCTCTGATTTATTTCAAGAATAAAGTTCAAATGGCCGTAGAGAGTACCTGAGGACTTCTAGCCTCAGGTCCTCCCTGCTTCCTCCTAGGGCCTCCTGTATTCCCTCCTTACACTTCACCATGTGATTGCACCGCCCCACTTCTAGTTGTTGTGATGCACCATTGTGCTTCAGCTTTCTCTGCCGTTGCATGGCTGTTCTTCTCCTTAGACAATGGGATAGATTATGATGGGGTCATAAGGCTCACCATTTCTTCAGTAGGTATGTACATTGGATTTGGAAACTTGACTGCTCTGAAGCAGAGCTGAGTGGCCTCCCTTCCTAGACTTGCATCCATTCACTTACAGATCTGTGAGCAAAACCTCACCCCAAGCGAAAAGGTCTACCTCAGGGAGGCCCTGTCTTCCCCCCAGTTCTATAGGCAATGCTGATTCTCACTTACCAAGAGGCCACACGAGGGTGGACCCCTATAGAAACACACCACTTCCCAAAGACATCAAAATGCAGTCCACGGGAAGTAGCTGGGTGCTAAGCCAGTGAAGTTGAAACCCTAGGATTTGTTTTTATTCCCTCTCTCCCTATTTCAGAACTATTTTTACCTTGTAGAGACAAAAGTGATCTTTGAAAGTGTAAAGGATGAGGAAAATGGAAAAGAAAAGAGCTAAGGCTCGAGGAACATTGTGGACTCCACTGCATCCAGGAGTCCTTGTTTGTGACATGAAGGTCATGAGCAAACAAGGTTAGGAAGAGCACCAGTGACTGCAAGGTTTGGTCTTATGAAGTGAGTCTCAAGATCTACTCCCTAAGTTTTAGACAAATAAGAAATTCAACACAGAAACCAGTGAATAGCTATGTCAGAGCAGGTCTCCTCTCTTGAGAATCAGAAATGTGTAGAACAGAGAAAAGATTGAATTTCTGATTATAGCATAAGACATGAATAGGACTATTATGAAAAGTATCTGGTTAGTTAACTATGCCAGGCCAGTCAGAAATATGACCATACCTTTCTTTGCATGTTCAAATGATAATCACCAGGGTGTCAGCTTTGGGCAGATAGAGAAAGACCAAAAAATAAACGAATAAATAAAAGGCTTTTTTTTCCTTCTATTAAACTCAAACACTTGGTAAATGATACATTGTTTTAAGCCCCATCATACCTCCCTTTCCTGTTTTTGTTTGTTTGTTTTGCTTTTGGAGACAGAGTTTCAGTATATAGCCCAGGCTAGCCTTGGAGCATGAAATGAATGTTATTATTTTATAGATATTTTGAAATTTTAGTTTTGATTTTCTTCTTTTGATCTAGATGCTGATTAAAAATAACTTCCTTAATTTTCATGAGGTTGATTTGCTTCTATTTTTTTTCTCTGACACAGGGTCTCACTATGTATGCCAGGTTGATCTCAAACTCATGATCCTCCTGCCTCAGCCTGTCCAGTCCTGGGATTATCGGCATGCAACACTACGCTTGTCAAGGTCCTATTTTCTTAATTGCTTTATTCTTTAAGTGGAAAATAGGGCAATAAAAAGATGACATATTCTCATGTTTCAGGACTTAGTCTGTTACTAAGAAAAAGAATAGCAGCAATTTTGTTTGCAATTAATTAACATACAAATCCACGTTCCCATCTGTCTTTTTCCATTACCATGCCAAATTTTCTGTTTTCTCCAAATCTCATCTACTTATAAAATTTGTATTTATTATATATCTAAGTGTATGTATTAGTTATTTTTCTAGTCACTTGAACAAAAACACCTGACAGAAACAACCTAAATGAAGAAGGCTTCATTTTGGCTTGTGGTTTCAGAGAGTTTAGTCCTGGATCACTTAGCCACATGCACTTGGGCAGAATATCATGGCATCAGGAGTGTATTCCATAAAAGATCTTCACTTCATGGTCAACCAGGAACAGAGATCAAGATAGGAAATGGCCTAGGAAAACATACCCTCAAGGACCTCCCCCTACCCCAGTGACCTTCCAGCTATGCCCTGTTGTTGTGACATGGAGTCGACGTCTGACTCATAGCGATCCTATGTACAACAGGTGAAACACTACTGTCAGTGCTTCTCTATTAGTCATAGGGTTTTCAATGGCGGATTGTTTTTGGGGTGGGCTGCCAGGTCCATCTCCCTAGTCTGCAGCATCTGATACTCCCAGGCGACCTCTTTGTTGTTGTTGTTTGGTGCCATCAAGTCCTGTCCGACTCATAGTGACCCTCATAGGGTTTTCAATGGCTGATTGTTTCACGATTGTCTCAGGAATGGATTGCCATGTCCTTCTCCCATTTTTGCGGTGCTGGGAATCAAACTCCCAACCTCAGAGACTACAGAGTGGTGCTCTACCAACTGAGCTAAATCCCAGCCCCTACTCGACCTCTAGATGTTAATTATCTTGTCTCCTTTTAATGCATTGCTTAACAATAAAAGGTTAAGTAGATTTGAGATTGGTCACCCCTAATAGAGAAGCAATGTTTCCTCTTATTTTTCTATTATTCCATTTGCTTTTTAAAAAAGCTTCCTCATATTTTGACCATTTTCATATAATCACCTATCAAATGTTTTTCCTCCAGATTCATTAAGGTATAATTGACAAATAAAAATCACCTACATGAGGTGTGATCCAAAAATATGGTAAATGTTTTAATTTAAAAATATTATTGCAGTAAAAGACACACAGCCACTCATCCCCCTCAAAACACTCCCCCCAGCTTTGAACACAGTTATCCATCCTTCTTTCCATTTTCTAAAGTGAGTTCTGGAAGTCCTCCTTCATGAATGTCTTCAGTTGCCCAGTGGTGGTGGCCTTGATCTCCTGAATCAATTCAACACATTGTACCTCGCATGTTCATTTTGATTTTGAGGAAGAACCAGAAGTTGCATGGTGCCAGATGGTGAATAAGGTACACAAGGACATAGTGTAACGTTTATTTGATAGAAAGTGCTATACCAGAAGCATTTTCTTTGTGATCCATGATATAGGGCCACTTTAAAATACGCGCTCTCTCAACCACAGCTCCCACCACACTGACTGCATCAAACAAGATGAAACTTGTCACACACTGCTGCTGAGGCTTCCATGGGCCTCTTCCTGCGTGGAGTGTTGAAGATCCCTGCCTTTCTGTTGGATGGCACATAGCAGCAACATTTATTGTAGTTTATGGTCAAACCTCATATACATTGATGGTATATCCGTTTGCTTTTAAGCATGATAATTTTGGTTACCAATATCCGAAATGCTGAACATGGTAACATTATTGGTATCAAAGACTCGTGTGCATGTCGCAGTTGCCACTTTATGAACACGAGGAGACATGCTAATGAATTTAAGGACATTTTTTGCCAATGAACCTTGATGCTGCAACAGATGTCTTTATAGGACAGCCAATAATAATTGACCACAGTTTGCACAATAAGTAATCCCTGTGAGAAAACAATAAAGTTTATGAGTTTTCAGACTGCCACAATGGTCATAATTTTATTTTGTAATGAAAATACTGAAACTAGGCAAGGACAAGAGACTGAGGGCCCTTTGCAAGGGCTCAAATCCTCCTTCAGCCCACATGGAAACTCACAGGTAGCCTGCAACTTACCTCGAATCTTAATTCAACAGGATCTATGACAGGCATTTTGTAAGTGCCATCCTTTTATGTATTGATATGAATCTGACGCAAATTTTGATGAAGCCAAAGACTTGAAGAAAATATATTAATTGGTGAAATTCACTTCAAGTTGTTTTCCAAATAGGTTGAGTTTGTTGAATGAACAAATGGCAATGATTCAGGGATTGCAGCAATGAAAGCCGTCACATAGGCACCATGTGGCCATTATTAACAGTTTGTAAGGGATTTGACAGTAATATATTTTGTATTCTCAGAGGATATCTGTTATGCAATGAAAAATATATACGCCAATTTCTAAGGTTATAATTTTGCAATGCTAAAAAAATAAAATCTCCAAATTTTATCCTAAGATGGCTTTGTAAAAATAACTTTTATTATAGGAGCATGCATTTTTCTGGATAAGGGCTTTTATTTCTTCCAAAAATAAAGTTCAGAAAATAAAAGAAATTTTATTTCACCTCTATTTTTGTGATTGGCACGTTGTTGTTGTTAGGTGCCATCCAGTCATGTCTGACTCATAGCGACCCTCATAGGGTTTTCAATGGCTGATTGTTTCGGGATTGCCCTGGGAATGGATTGCCATGTCTTCTCCCATTTTTGCAGTATTTGGAATTGAACCTGGGACCTTGGAGACTGCAGAGTTGGCGCTCTACCAACTGAGCTAAATCCCAGCCCGATTGGCACATAGGACACATAATCAGGTCTATTTTAGTACCTACGTTATTAGACTTAAAAGTACAGGAAAGTTCAATTTTATTTAATGGATACTTAATACTTAGAGCCTGTAGCTGTAGCCCTGTGTCACCTGATCCCGTTAGATCTTAGAAGCTAAACAGGGTTGGCCTTGGTTAGTACTTGGATGGGAAATCACCTGGTAACACCAGGTGCTGTAGGCTTGGGAGACTGACAGGGAAACCCACTCCCAAAAATCAATCTGCCATTGAAAACCCTATGAACGGCAGAGAAGCACTGACAATAGTGTTTTGCCTGTTGTATGTAGGGTCACTATGAGTCAGATACCGACTGGATAGCACCTAACAACACTTAGAGAAATGATCTGCAACTTAAGGATCCCCAGTAAATGTATACTAATTATGCAAATGCTGGATCAAGCTGATAAATCTACTGTAATACAATAGATACAGATACGGGAACATATAAATATGGGATGGGCTTGCAGAAAAGGAGTCAGGGAAATGAATGAACACCTTGGCCTCACTCCCCTCTCTCTTCCAGTCTAGTACCAGGGCACCTTGTGAATCAATCCAACAGGAAGCTGTTGCCCAGTGGGGCCCACGAGGTCAGCTTCCCACAGCAGAAAGTGGGATGGGTGGCCAGGCATGGCGGCTCACACCTATAATCCCAGCCACTCAGGAGGCAGAAGCTGGAGCCACTCAGGATCGCAAGCAGGAGGCCAGAGGCAGCCTGTATAACTTAGCAAGATCCCATCTCAAGTTAAAAAATAAAAAGGGGGCTGGGGGGTGGGGGTGCAGCCCAGTGGCAGAGCACTTGGAAAGTATCTGCAAGGCCCTGGGTTCAATCTCCAAGTACTGAAAAAAAAAAAAAAAAAAAACAAGGATAGGTGACTGAGTAGAACATGGAGTTTCCGTGGGAAACAGAGTATTTGGCACAGAAGATAAGAGTAGTTAAGTGTTGGGTGAGATTTCAAAATATATTTGGCTCAAATGAAGGATTTGGAATAACGTATTTAACTACAGGGCTGGGATTTAGCTCAGTGGGTAGAGCGCTGCGCTGCAGTCTCTGAGGTCCCGAGTTCAATTCCCAGCACCGCAAAAATGGGAGACGGACCTGGCAATCCACTCCCAAGGCAATCCCGAAACAGTCAGCCATTGAAAACCCTATGAGGGTCGCTATGAGTCGGATACCGACTCGACGGCACCTAACAACAACAACAACAACAACAATTTAACTACAGAGAGTGCCAAAAATGTATACATATCATTTTAAGTGTTAAAATTATAATGCGCAATATATGCTGATAACAAAAGCTGAATATAAATCACGTTTGACCTCTGCAATTATGAGACACCAAAGTTGTTACCACTGCAATTCAGTTCAACCTCAAAAAATACATGTCTCTTAAAAATATGTGCATATTTTTGGAACCCTTGATGTATTCTCACAAACTAATTATTTTTCAAATGAAAGAGAGTGTGTAAATGAATTTGAAAGATGAAAATTTGCCATGCATATGTAATTCAGATTTAAAAATAGGTAAGTTTCCATTTGTACAGGCAAAATTACTAAAACAACATAGTTCTATGGGTTTTGATCATAAATTTAATCCACTAGTTGGACTTCTGAATGCCTTTTCAATGGATTGAAGATGGGCATAATAAAGAGGATGGTCTATCATTTTGAACTAAGGGGCCACCGATCAAACACACTGAACTATATCCCTAAGATACATCTTGAGAATTGATCTCTGGAGAAATCTGAGGCAAGCTAACTTAAAGAAGCCATGGTAACTTCATTATCTTTTATGCATTTTACGTGATTTTCATCTTTGATATATAAAACAAATTACTAACGTTTCCCACAAGAATATTAAATAGTTTTCTATTCTGTATGTTTTTATAAGGAGAATTCAAAATGAATTTATTCTAGGGTTAAGGCAAAAGGGGTGGGCATGTTATATTTACTCACTTGGCAAAGAGATATTTTCTGTTAGTTTGTAGATTGGCTAAAATGTCTAGTTTCCTCGCTGATCAAAATACTTTATTCTCCCCATAGCTAATCAATGTGGAATGTGTATAGAATTATAAACCTATAGCAACTTATACTTCCATCTCCATTTCAACTTTAAATATATTAGTCTTGGTTAGAACTACATGTAAATGATCATAATAAGCAAAAAAAAAAAAAAAAAAAAAGAAAGAAAAGAAAAAAAGCCTTAGGTATATAATCCTATTCCAACAAAATGGTTTCCTTCTGAAATAAATTGTACATCTACCAATCATGTTCTCAGCCCAAAAAGATTTTGTTCAGGTTTCTTTAACTGCAACTTCAATTGTATTTAATTTATGTATGTAAAATATAATTTATTGTTATCTACTTTTAGAAAGGCTTCCATCCACTTTCTGGAGAAAATGCTTGTTTTCTCCTAAAAAGAGTAGAGGTCTATATTTACTAATTCTGTTCAAGTATAATGAAATGACCACTTTTCACTACATGTTACTAGTACATGCATAGTTACATAGTACTTAAAAGAGAATATATTTTATCCCTCAATGTATTAGTTCTAAATTTGCTGTTTCCTCCCCTGTTCCTAATTGTAGCAAACAATGACATGATTAGATTAGATGGGAGCACTTACTAACTTTTTTCCAAGGACTTTGATATATTTTTGTGATCATCATGAAGGCTTGAAGCTTCAATCTTGCTCACATAACTTGGAAAATTCAATCTCCTTGCTCAACATCACAATATTACCAAAGTGCAAACTCAAGCTGGCCTCCATGGCTACTTGGAGGCTGAGGCAGGAGGATGGCAGGCTCAAGGCCAGAGGCAACATGTGCAACCTAGAGAAACCTTATCACAGATTATAAATAAAAATAAATAGTCTGGGAGTGTGGCTCAGTGGTGCTTGCCTAGTATAAGGCCCTGGGTTCAATCCCCAGTACTGAAAAAAAAAAAATGTACAAAGTCAAGTCCTTAACATAGTCCTCTGTCTCCAAAGCCCATACTCTCTTTTACTATAATAAAAGCTTTTTATGTTCCCCCAAATAAAATTACTGCCATTTGATGAAACTACATCTTACACTATCTTGCCTAAATTAAATTCTCAGTCATAATTGTAACCCCAGGAATAATTATTCCATCAGTCCCCTGAAAAATCCAAGTTATTTTGAGTTGGCTGGGTATGGGTTGATGAAGTCTTATTAAAAGCAAAGATTTTGCTTGACTTTGATTTTATCATCATCATGTGTTTTCTGGCTATTCTTACAGGTTGATAAATTATCATGATGACTTTTCACATTCGGCAGAAAAAAGAAAAATCCAGTAACAAATTGGAAACTTGAAGAATGAGCCTATAGCTGTGCACCCTACACTGAAGATATCAAAGCTGTTGAAATACTCACCTTATTCCTTATAACAGAAATCTTCCCTGGAGGACACACACAATGCTGTGGTCACAACAGGAGGCTTCTCTGTGCACCAGACGTTTTTGATCATTGTGACCAATTGCTAAAGATTCTTCTCCACATACGTACTTCCTTTCGCTGGGAGCTACAAAGATATTATGGAACACTCCAAGAATTGCAAAAAAAAAATATTTTTAGCTTTTATATCTTTCAGTTTTTCTGTGTTTCCATAAAGGAACCAGAAAAACTTATAACACACTAAGATTGGCAGTACTAGATTCAAATAGTTTAAAGAATTTCATACCTTAAATACTGGCATTTCTGGGTTTTTGGAATCCTTTTGCATTATCACTCATCTTCCAGATTTTAGACTAAGGAATGATGTTCAAATTAAAATGGAACTCAATTCTGACACCCATGATTATACCTTGTTTCATTCCTTTCTAGATTTCATTCTAGAGGCTTTCAGCGAAGAGTATGCTACGTGCTACCTGTTGTACACGTGCTGCCCATGGCTCTTATACTGATGTATTATTCAGCTTTCCCTCACTGTAACAACTCCCTGAGATAATCAACTTAAAAGGAAGAAATGGTTGTGTTTGGACTCACGGTGTCGGAGGTTTCAGACGATGGTTGCTTGTCCCTGTTGCTTCGGGCCTGTGGCTGTACCGTTCACCCCGGCAAGAACACGTGATAGAGGAAGATTGTTTACCTCATGGTGGCTGAGAAGCAAAGAGAGAAAGACAGGAAGGGGTGAGGGGCCCCCAAATCTCCTTCAATGCTCTCACTTCTTCCAGGGAGGCCCCACCTGGTAAATATCCCACCACCTCCCAAGAGCCCCAGGGGCTGGAGAGAGTCTTTAACACATGAGCCCTTTGAGACTTTCCAGATTCAAATGATACCCAGCATTTCATGTAATTTCCCTCAAGAAACCAATGAAAGAAGTAGACTACCGCAAATGGTGATAAAGAAAGCTAATACCACATGCAAGATCACAACGATAGTAACTGAGGAACTGCAACTCAAAGACACTACAGAAATGATTTTTAAGTTCATGTACTGCTGAGTCTCCACGTCTGTTTCCCAAATATTGATCAGAGTTCATTACTACAACGTCTGGGGCATCCTTCAAAATACTCAGAAGTGTGTTTTGATACTTTCTAATAGTTATCCCTTAAATCTTAGCCTCCATTTTGGAAATGGACTTTGCTTTTCTTTGGGAATATGAAAGTAAAGGCTCCCAGGAAGACACATTGTAGATTGTAGTTTCCTTTCTTTCTTTCTTTCTTTCTTTCTTTTTTTTTTTTTTTTTTTTTTTTTTTTTTTTTTTTTTTTTTTTTTTTTTTTTTTTTTTTTTTTTTTTTTTTTTTTTTTTTTTTTTTTTGTGATACTGGGATTTGAACCTAGGGCCTCTCACTTGCATGCTTTGCAAGTGCTGGACCACTGAGCTGCTGCCTCCAGCCCCCATTTTTTTCCTTTTTTTGAGACAGGGTCTCGCTAAATTACTCAGACTGCCTCTGGTTTCGAACTTGCAATCCTCCTGCCTCTGCTTCCCAAGTCACTGGGATTACAGGCATGTGCCACCTCGCCTGGCTTCACATTATATTTTTCTATCCATCAAATTATCCATATCTAAGTCTTTCCAAACCTCCTTCCTGATGGGCATCACCTCCCTTTTCCTTGTCACTCAGGCCAAACTGTCCACTGTGCTCTGGATCCTGTTTCCACTCTATTGGCTCTTTCTGTTCAGATCTCACTTGTCCTTAAAAGTTAAGCGAAAGGAAGAGAAAATGAACCAATAAAAATGAAACATAACAAAAACTCTTGCTCTCGTATTCTCTTCTAATTATTTCCCCCTTCTGTACTTTTTACTGTTTCATTTTTATTAAAATATATACATAATTTCTTTTACTCCCCATCCAGGCATCCATGTTGTTGTTGTTGCTGTTGTTGCTGTTGTTGTTAGGTGCCATCAAGTGAATATCCGACTCATAGCAATCCTATGTATGACAGGTGAAACACTATTGTCAGTGCTTCTCTGCTGTTCGTAGGGTTTTCAGTGGTGGATTGATTTTTGGGAGTGGGTTGCGGGGTCCTTCTCCCAAGGCATCCATGTTGTTGTTTTGTTAGGTGCCGACAAGTCGACAAGTCGGTATCCGACTCATAGCCACCCTCACAGGGTTTTCAATGGCCGATTGTTTCGGGATTGCCTCGAGGGTGGATTGCCAGGTCCTTCTCCCATTTTTGCGGTGCTGGGAATTGAACTCAGGACCTCAGAGACTGTAGCACAGTGCTCCACCAACTGAGCTAAATCCCAGCCCCAAGGCATCCATAGTTATGCTAAAATCTTATTCAGGCTACTGTTGTTGTTAGGTGCGGTAAGTGCATGCAATATTCATTTACTCATTTATTTGGGATATATTCATGGAGTGCCAGCTATGTTCTACACTGCAAAGCTGCTCAGGATACAAAGCTAGGTAAAATTATGCAGAATTACGGCTCTTCCTGGAGCTAATGATAGGGAGGTAGTTTATCATCAAATTTGACTTATAATTAAAGGAAAGGAATGTGGTTTTATGAGAGTGAATGAAAAAATAAAAAGAAGCTGGCCTAGACTGTAGGGTCAGGGATTCTGCCCTGAAGTAGTGACTTTTACCCTAAGCTCTAAATGATAAGTAGCCATTCATCAGGAAGAGAGGGGAGAAGACGGAAGGGCTTTCCAATCTGAACTCTGTAGAAGGGTAGAAGTGTGTTTGCTGCACAGAGTATGGAGAGCACAGTGGTACTGAAGCTAGAGAGAGAGGAGATGACCGTACAGGGCCTGTTATTTATACCAAGGGTTCATCTCCCACTCCCTACAAGTATTAGGCCTACAGCTGTACCACTGTGGCATCAGATCCCGTCACATCTCGGAAGCCAAGCAGGGTTGGGCTTCCTTAGTACTTGGATGGGAGACCACCTGGGAACACCAGGTGCTGTAGGCTTGGGAGATGGACCTGTCAACTCACTCCTAAAAAACCAATCAGCCGTTGAAAACCCTGTCAGAGAGGTACCGACGATAGTGTTTCATTTGATGTACATAGGGTCCCTATGAGTTGGACACTGATTCAAGGGCACCTAACAACAACAACAAGAAGTATTAGAGATTCAAGGCAAGGAGAGGATTTGTCAGTCTGTTCATTCATCTGACCATTTCCCCAGTAGGCTCTGCATTTTATTCTTTGCTTATATGAATTTGATTGTTTTAGGTCCACATATACATGAGATCCTGTGGTACTGTATCTGTCTTTCTGTGCCTGGCTTATTGAACTCAGCATAATGTTTTCCCATTCCATCCATTTGGTAGCAAATGACAGAATGTCTTTTCTAAGGTTGAATAGGATCCTGTTGTGTATGCTGTTGTTGTTAAGTGCCGTCGAGTCAGCATCCAACTCATAGTGACCCTCATAGGGTTTTCAATGGCTGACTGTTTCAGGATTGCCTTGGGAGTGGATTGCCAGGCCCTTCTCCCTTTTTTTTTTTTTTTTTTTTTTTTTTTTTTTTTTTTTTTTGCGGTGCTGGGAATTGAACTCAGGACCTCAGAGACTGCAGCATAGCACTCTACCAACTGAGCTACATCCCAGCCCCCCATTGTGTATATGGACACCATATGTGGCACATCTTCTTTCTCCATTTTGCTAATAGACACTTAGATTATAAGCATCTCTGGAATAGTGTTGCAATAAACAGGGAATGCAAACAAATCCCTTTGATAACTGATTTCAGACCTTTGAGTAAATGAGAAGTGACATTGTTGAATCATATAACAATTCTATTTTTGTTTTGTGAGGAAGTTCCAGACAGTTTATCAAAATGGCTGTAGTAAATCTCATTCCTATCAACATTGTACAAAGGTTACCTTTTTTATGCACCTTCTTCAACAATTGTTATTTTTCCTTTACATGGTAGCCATTCTAAGAAGTGCGAAGTGATATTTCATTGTGGTTATACCATGCATTTACCTAATGAACATTGGTCCATGTATCTGCTGGTCTATTGTATGTCTTCCTTTGGGGAATGACTATTCAGGTCACTTGCCCATTTTTAAATAGGGTTGTTGTTTTTCTTGCAATTGAGTTGTGTAAGTTCCTTATACATTTGTAACATTAATATTATGGGTTATATGATTTACAAATATTTTCTTCCAATCCAGTCTTTAGATTGTCTGTTTGACACTTTTGCTTCCCTTGCTGTGTATGAGCTTTTATGTTTGATGCAATCCCATTTGTTTATTGTCACTTTTGTTGCCTGTACTTTTGGGACCAAATTTTTAAAAAAGTCATTGCTCAGAGCAGTGTCATGTAATTTCCTTCTATGTTTCCTATAGCAATTTTATATTTTCTGGTCTTAAGTTTAAATCTTTAATTCACTTTGCATTGATTTTCATATATGGTATGAGATAAGGGTCAAGCTTCATTTTTCTGTGTGTGGATATCTAGTTTTCTCAACATTCTTTATTGAGCACAACCTCTGTTGTGATCCAAGGGTTGAAATGTCTGTATTTATGCCAGTAGCATGGTGATTGAATTACTAATAGCATTATAACATTATTTGAAATTAGTGTGACTTCAGCTTTGATCTTTTCTTGTTCATGATTGCTTTGTCTATTTAGGTATTTTGGTCATTCCACATGAATTTTAGGATAGTTTTTACTATTTCTATGAAAAATAACATTGGACATTTGATAAGAGTTTGTATGAACTCTATAAATCACTTAGGATAATATGGATATTTTAGCATTAACTCTTCCAATCCATGAACACATAATATGTTTTCATTTATTTGTGTCTTATCCAATTTTTTCCCAAATATTTTAGAGATTTCAGCATTCATGTTTTTTACCTCCTCGGTGAAATGTATTCCTAAACATTTTATTTATCAATAGTATTGGAATTGAAATTTCTCTTTTCATTTTTTTCTGGATAGTTCATTGTTTGTGTATGAAAATAGTATGGAGCTAAGAGCCGTGGTACACTCCTATAATCTCAGCTACTTGGGAGGCCGAGGCAGAAAGATGCCAAGGATAAAGCCTGCACAATTTAGTGAGCCTCTATGTCAAAATAAGAAATAGAAAATGGGCTGGGATTGCAGTTCAATGGTAGAGCACTTGCCTGCCACATGCAAGGCCTTGAGTTCAATCCCTTACTATTGCCAAAAGGAAGAAAAGAAAAGAAAAGAAAAAAGAAAAGAAGAAAAAAGAAAATGCTTCCAATTTTTGTGTGTTGATTTTATATCTTGCAACTTTACTGCATTTATTAGTTCTAAGATCTTTTAGTGGAATTTTTAGAGTTTTCTATAAATAATCATGCCATTAGCAGTGACAGTATCATTTGTTCCTTTCTCACTTGGAATGTTCCTGTCTCTCTCTTGCCTAATCCCTGTGGCAAGGACATCTAATACTATGTTGAGTAGAAGTGGTTAGATCTTGTTTCAGATCTTAGAGGAAAGGTTTTCAAGTTTTAATTGTTGAGCATAATATCAGTTTCTGAGTTCTCATATGTGGTCTTTATTGTATTGAAATACCTTTTTTCCACACCTAATGTGATGATAGGTTTTATCACGAAAGGATATCAAATTCTGAAAATGCTTTTTATGCATCTAATGAGATGATCATGTAGTTCCTGTCCTTAACTCTGTTAATATATCACATTTATTGATATGTATATATTGAACCATTCTTGCATTCCAAGGATAAATCTTATTTCAACATAGTGAATAGTCCTTTTAATTTACTGTTGAATTCAGTTCTCTAGTGTTTTATTGAGGACTTTCCATCTATGTTCTATAAAGGGTATTAGCCTGTGATTTTTCCCTCCTTCATTCCTTCTTTTCTTTCTTCCTTCCTTCCTTCTTTCCTGCCTTCCTTCCTTCTTTCCTTTTTTCTTTCTTTTTAGTAAAATTTTCTATTTATTCTAATTCGCTTTTAAGCTGCTTTTTCATTGGAGGCACTTAAAAACTATGCCAAATTAGATCCACCTCGATGTCCGCAGATTTATTTATGTGAAAGTTGTGTGGTGCTGACAGGTCATATCATAGCTCCATTAAAAAAAAAAGCCATCTGGAGAATATCTATCTTTGCTTCCCTTTCTATAGCTTTCCCTTGAATGTGTTCTCTAGTTAAGGATTAATTGAGTATAAAATGTACACTGTTCTTTTTGCCATTTTTCTAAGTAGTCTTTAGATTTTATTATCTAGGTCCCAAAGAGAAGATTCATGATTGTTGCATCAAATGCCTCTGGTACTGTGTTAGATAATGAGCACACACTACACTGAAACATGTCAACATTTGTTAACCAAATCTTCCAACTTCCTATTAAATGTTTCCAATGCCCCTTCATCTATGTCAAATCTAATCTGTAACCCTGCTCCTAACATTGCAGTTCCAAAGCTAAGCACTCAACAACCACATCCTAGGTCAGCAGTCACTCTATGTTGCAACTCACTATATGTGTTATTGGGAGAAGGACCTGGTAGCCACTCCCCAAACAATCAGCCATCGAAAGCCTATGCGTATCAGAGAAGCACTGACAGTAGTTGCAGGCATGGCACCATGTAGGGCAGTGTTTCCTTCTGTTGTCCATAGGGTTGCTGTGAATTAGATCCTACTTCACGGCATCTAACAACAACATATGTACTATGAATTATTCAGAGCATGCATGCTCCAATGGGCACCTTGTCAGATACTATTCTAGAGGCAGCTTGGGCTTTCCAAACCCACTCACATGTTGCAGGTGACATGCCAGTTCCTTAAACTTTAATTTCTTCAAGTTTTAAAAATGTGGGCTTGCAGGATTTACCAGCACAGGATCTACAGAGAAATATATTTAGTTGGGATCTCGTATCCTCCACACTCACCCAACACTAACCCATTTCTCAGCACTGCTGGCTGGGGGCCAGGCACGGGATATATTACACAGGACATAGGGACCCAGAGTATGTAGGTCTTGCCTCCCCGCCAAATCCTGGGTGTCACATATCACTTTCAGTTGCCTTGGAAAGGGCAGCAGCCAGAAGCTGCTGCAAGAGTCCTCGGACCTCAAGAAATGACTGGCTGGCCCATAATGTTATTTTCTGTGTGTCCTTGTCTATCTTTGCTATAGTAATATCTGCCTTATTAAAAAAAAAAAAAAAGCTTGGAAGTATTCACCTGTCTTCAGATTTTTGAAGGAGGGAGGATTATACAAGATCTTCTTTAACTGTTTAGTGTTGTTGTTGTTGTTAGGTGCCACTGAGTCGGTATCCGACTCATAGTGACCCTCATAGGGTTTTCAATGGCTGACTGTTTCGGGATTGTCTTGGGAGTGGATTGCCAGGTCCTTCTCCTATTTTTGCTGCTCCACACTTTCTGAGGACCCAGGTTCAATCCCTAGCACCACAATAAATGGAAAAAGGATGTGGCAATCCACTCCTGGAAAAAAAAAGCCCCAAACTATCAGCCACTGAAAATCCTATAAGGGTCTCTATGAGTCAGACTCAACTCAACAGCACCTAACAACAATGGGAGAAAGATGTGATAATCCACTCCCAAAGCAATCCCAAAAAATAACCAGCCATTGAGAATCCTATGAGGGCTGCTGTGAGTCGGACCCTGACCATACCTAACAACAACAACAACGTGATTCAGTCTTAGCAGTTTTTATATGTATAGGAAATTATCCATTTCTCTATATTATTCAATTTGTTGTCATACAATTGTTCATATTCTTCTTATTTTCATGATTCTTTGTATTTCCATATTAGTTATAATGTCTTTCATTTCTGATATTTATTTCAGTCTTCTCACTTTTTCTTCTCCTTTCTTTGAATCCAATTAAAAGTTTGTCAATTATGTATATCTGTTCAAACAGCCAGCTCTTAGTTTTGTTGATATTTTATAATTTTTTCTGGTTTCTATTTCATTTATTTCTGCTCTGATCTTCATGAGCTCTTTCCTTGTGGGCACATTGGCATTAGTTTCTTCTTTTCCTAATTCCTTGAGAAGTAACACTAACTTGTTTGAGATCTTTCTTCATTTTTTTTTTCCAGTACTGGGGATTGAACCCAGGGTCTTGCACTTGTATGCTTTACTAGTGCTGTACCACTAAGCTGCACCCTCAGTCCATTTTTTTACTTGTTTTGAGACAAGGTCTCTGTAAATTATACAGACTGCCTCTGGTCTTGAACTTGCCATCCCCCTGCCTCTGCCTCCCAAGTTGCTGGGATTGCAGGAGTTTACCACAGTGCCCGGCTCTTTCTTCATTTCTTATGTAGGCATTTATTGTTACTAACTTTGCTCTTAGAACTCATTTTTCTTTGATATGGTATGTTTTTCTTTCTTGTTGTTGTTAAAGATATTTTAAAATTTCTCTTTCTTTCTTAATTACTATATTGACCAATTATTTTTTCAGGAGCATGCTTAATCCCATTATTATTATTATTATTATTATTATTATTATTATTATTATTGGTATTTCCCTAAATTCCTTCTGATATTGATTACTGGTTTCAGACCTTTGTGATCAGAAAAGATCCTTGATATGATTTCAGTCTTCTTATTCTTAGTAAGACTTGTTTTGTGGCCTAGCATATGATCCACTCTTGGAGAGCATTCCATGTATGCTTAAAAAGAATGTGTATTCTATTGCTGTTGACTGAAATGTTCTGTAAACCAGTTCTAGGTCTAGTTGGCCTAAAGTATTGTTCAAATCCAATGTTTCCTCAGTAATTTTCTGTTTGGATGGTAAGTCCATTGTAGAAAGTGAGGTATTGAAGTCGTCTACTATAGTCTTGCATCTATCTCTCCGTTCAGATCCTTTAATATTTGTTTTACATAGTTAGGTGCTCCAATGTTGGGTGCATATGTATTTGTTACATTCTCTTGATGAATTGACATCTTTATTATCATATAATATCCTTCTTTGTCATTTCTTAGAGCTTTTAAATGAAAAGTCTGTTTTGTCTGATATAAGTATCACTACTCCTGCTCTCTCCTGGTTTTGATTTGTATAGAATACACTTTTTTATTTTCTGTCCCTTCATTTTCAATCTACGTATGTCCTTAAAAGTAAGGTGAATCTTTTGTTAGCAGTATATTGTTGTTATTGTTAGGTGCCACTGAAGCATGTCTGACTCACAGTGACCCTCTGTGCAATAGAATGAAACACTCCCCAACCCTGTGCTATGCCCAGGACTATGTCAGCACTTCAGTGATATTCACAGGGTTTTTAATGGGTGATTGTTTTAGATTGCTTTGAGATTGGGTTGCCATATCCTCCTCCCCACCCCCTCTTTTTTTTTTTTTTTTTTTTTTTTTCAGTGCTGGGAATCCAACCCAGGGCCTCAGGGAATGCAGAGCAGTACTCAACCAACTGAGCAAAGTGAGGTATTTTTTTTAAATTCATTTAACCATTGTGTCTTTTTGTTAGAGAATTTAATTCATTTACCCTCAAGGTAATTAGGTAAGGACATACTACTTGTCATTTTATTAATTGTTTTCTAGATATTTTCTTTCTTTCTCTCTTCTTTTGCAATTTAATGATTTTTCTATAATGATATGTTTTGATTCTTTTGTGTTTTCATTTTATGATTCTGCTAATGATTACTTTGTGGTTATCATGAGGCTTATACAGAACATCTCATATACATGACAGCTTGTTTCAAGAGGATAACAGCCTTTTACTGCACACGTGTCTACAATTTTATTAAACCTCCCACATTTTATACTTTTGATGTCAGAATTTACACTGCTTTGGTAATGTGTATCCCTTGAGGACTTATTTTATCTATAGTTGCTATTACTAGCTTTGTCTTTTAACCTTCATAACAAGATCATAGTCCTAGAGTATGCTGAATATGGGTCTGTTTTACTTATACCACTGAGTTTGTGTCTTCATAGGTTTTATGTTATTAATTAGTGGCCTTTTTCACAACATAAAGAACTCCCTGTAGCAATTTCTGTAAGGCATGTCAAATGGTAATGAGCACTTTTTGGTTTTGTTTATCTGGGAAGTTTTTTATTTCTTCCTCAATTCTGAAAGACAGCATTGTTGTGCAAAGTATTCTTGAGTGTCAGGGCTTTTCCTTGTGGTTGGTTTTGGTGGGCTTTTTGTTTTTTGGGTTTTTTGTTGTTGTTGTTGTTGTTGTTTTCTAGTGCTTTGTGTAGCTCATCCCACTCTCTCATAGCCTATAGAATGTCTTCTGAGAAATCTGCTGATACTTGTACTGACACTCCTTCAAATGTGGCAGGTTTTTTGACTCTTGCTATTCTCAGAATTTTTTGTGTTTGATTTCGGACCATTTGATTATTTTATGTCTTATGAACTCCATATTGGGTTGAATTTGATTCAATACCTTTGTGCTTCCTGAATCTGGATGTTGGTGTCTACCCAAAGAGTAGGGAAGTTTTAAGCTATTTTTAAAAAATGATTTCTGTGACTTTTTCTCTTTCTTCTATTTGTTCAATTTCCATTGTGCAAATACTTTATGTATTGATGATGTCCCATAATTCCCATTGGCTATCCTCATTCCTCTGTCTTTTTGCTCCTCTCACTGTATAATTCCAGATGTTTTGTTCTCTTCCTCACTGGTGGATCTTTCTTCTGCTGGATCAGGTCTGCTCTTTAACCTTTTAATTGAATTTTTCAACTCAATCATTATATTCTTTATCTCTAGGATTTTTATTTGTTTTTTCTTTATTTCTATTTTGTCAAACATCTTGCTTTATTTACATATTATTTTCTATATTTAATTTAATTTTCTCTCTGTATAATCTTATAGTTCACACTGAACTTCTTCAAGAGGCATATTCTTAACTCTTTGCCGATCATTTCATTGATCTTCACTTTATTAGGATCCCCTATTGAGCCTTTATTAATTTATTTTGGATGTGTCACTCTTCCTTCATTCTTTATAATTTTCATATCCTTGCACTATTGTCTGCATATTTGAAGAGATAGCTGCCTTGTCAGGCCTTGACAGGTGGTCTTTGACAAAGGATAGACCCTCACTATTAAATTTAACCTGTGTGCCTCTAGAGGGACCAGTTAATGATGATCCTTGGCAGTCAGAGCTTGTTGCTTGTTCTCTACTTGGCTATTCTCCTGCCTTCATTCTTATGTTGGGTGGGGCTCCTGGTAAGGCTCTGTTGTGCGGTGATTCTCCTGACAGGTCTCTGGTATCAGGCAGAGCTGCTATCTGGGTTCTGCTGAACTGTCTGTGGTAGGGAGGGGAGCCTAATATTTCCTATTCTGCCATCTTTCTGACATCAGAGCACTCCAAGGAGACTTTTAAAGCTTACCACCAATTCATAAGTGATGGAACAAAAGAACAGCCAGGAGATAATCAGTAAAACCCAAGCTATGGGAAATGGTAAAGGACAAACCAATTAGTTTCTTTGACAAATAAGTTTTATGAAAAGAGAAAGAGAAATATTTTAAAGTGAAACCTATAGATTAAAAGAGATTTAAGACATATATAGAACTTAATTTTGCCTCAAACCAATCAACTTTTGAAAATAAATTATAAGACAATTGGGGGAATTTGAACACAAGATACTTGATGACATTAGGAAAATATTCTTCATTTATTTAGGGTGATATTGATATTGTAGTTGTGGTTTTAAAAAATCCCTATATATGTACTTGAAGTACATATGGATGAAATGATATATTGAGTGGAATTTGTTTTCAAATCATATGGAGTATAGAAAAGAAATATTAACAATGAGTTGGAAGCTGTGCCTTTTGGAGTTCCTTATGTAATTATTTACTTTGGGATATGATTGAAATTTTTCATAATAAACAATTAAAAATACACAGAAAAGCTGAGCACAGTGGCACATACCTATAATCCCATTGCCTTGGGAGGCTGAGCCAGGAGGATCATAAGTTTAAGACCAGAGGCAGCCTGCCTCAAACTCCGAGATTTGGACTCAAAGTTAAAATTAAAAAATATAAATATTAGAGCACTTGCAAAGTGTGTGAAAGGCCCTAGGTTCACCTCCTAAGTACAGAAACACACATACATGCGTGCACACGCGTGCGCATACACACACACAAACAAGCAAGAAAAGTGAAATATTTTGATCTGGCTATTTTTAAGGCTAGTTTTTGCTCTAGTGTATGCATGGATTGCAAAGAGCTTGAGTAAATAGTAGAGTGGCAGAGGGGTGGGACACTTTTTTTTATATATAGGCTATCAATCAACACACATTACTATCTGCTTATACTACACATTGTTTCATTATTGTTAAGTGCCATGGAGTCAAGTCCAACTCTTAGCAACCCTCATGGGGTATCCAATGGCTGATTTTTTCAGGACATTAGAAGATGTATTTTACTTTTTTTCTATGGATCAATCATGATAATGTAGTCATCATGTAGAAGGACTTTGGGGTTAAATCAGACTGGAATTCATGTTCTGGCTTTGAAATTCAATAGCTGTGTGGCAGATAGCTGATGGCAGGTACCACGGGGAAATGCAGATATGTGGTTATGTGGTTAAGGTGATAAGCATCTTTTAACCTAAAGGCCTAGACATAGTATATATGACAGGTAATCAGCGTTTCCTTTTTATAAGGGACCAGGTCTATCTTATTAGGTTGAAGAATAATTTTTCAATGCTGTTTGCTGAATTTAAAAAAATATGTTTATTACTTAAACTTTCACCCTGAAAAATATTTATTTTATAGATTAAATTGTCAAGTAGTAGAGGGAATATCAGATATTGTTAAAGAGGCTTCACTTTTCCTTGCCTGTGATTTCAGAGCTAACTCAGTACCTTGGGCAATGGTAGCAGCCAAGACTCCTAAGTTACTCCTTAGTTCTGATGATTCCAGCAGCTCCTCTTGCAATCCTGTTTTCTGACCCTGATCCTACATTTCTTCATTTTTAAACAAAAGTAAGTATCTGGAAAGTATAAGGGAGTTTTTTTTTTTTTTTTTTTTTCCTTTTGAATTTGGCAAATGGAATACCGGGAAAGCCAAAGAAAAAAACCTGCCAGATATATTTTCTTCTTGGTTTCATTGATGACATTTCTGTCAGGTTCTTGGAAAGGCCATAACATGCAGATGTTAAATGCAGAGTTGGAATTGGAAACGCATGTCCATTGTTTGTGGTAAGGAGTGGATCAAGCGTCTGTCTGCACTTCTGCTCTGACTTTTATGAAACTGACCTTACTGAATTTTACATTAAGGAGGTTAAGCAAGAAATAAGATCAATATCACCAGTGCTTTGCTGCAAAATAACTCTCAAAGTCGGTTTGTGTGATTCAATAAGAATCCACTTTCAATGTCCACCTTAGTTAGAGACTGATATGAAGAAGTAATCAATGGCTCCATAATGGAAAACCATAATTGCTACAAATTGTGTGGGACAGATTGCTGAAACCAGACAAGGACATTGTCTTCATATATTTAAGAGAGTGGCAAATACATTGATTATTCACAGGAAAACTCCTGAAAAAGATCTAAAAAATTAATAAGTCATAAGATTCAAGGCCACACTCTTAAGCATTGCCTGGTGACTTCAACTAATACACTGGACCAAAAAAAAAAAAAATGTGCATACTCCATTGTAACCATTTTAAGCTCAGATCTAAAGGGCTCTAGCATTCTGCATGTGTTCATACTGCTTTGTGACTTTTATTCTCTTTGACAAAACTGTCAGGGCAACTTTCTTCCTCATGCACCCCTGTCCTTTATTTCCCTTATTCCTTCAGCACTTGAAACCCTACTTTCACTCTATTTGCCTGCTCAAGTACCAAGGACTCTGTTAAAGAGAGTTTTTCAGGAATATCAGTATGTTTTTAAAAACTACTATATACTAAAACGGGCTGGGATTTAGCCCTGTTGGTAGAGCACTGCGCTGCAGTCTCTGAGGTCCTGAGTTCAATTCTCAGCGATGAAAAAATGGGAGAAGGACCTGGCAACCCACTCCCAAGGCAATCCCGAAACAGTCAGCCATTGAAAACCCTATGAGGGATGCTATGAGTCGGATACCGATTTGACAGCACCTAACAACAACAACAATAATATACTAAAACTGCCATGCATTTTCTCTTTTTTAAATTTCCCAAACAGAAGCAGAATTTAAACAAATAGTAGTACGATTTTACTTGGTGGTGAGAAAAAAGAGGAATGGTTAATTCTGTCTTTCTGTATTAGAAATACTTCAGTGATCTAAATTTGGGGGTTGGAAGATGATTTTGAGTCTTATAGGGGGAAGAAAAGACAAGGCCTAGGTGAAAACTTGCTTTACAATTTATGTTCTAGGCTTTCCACCCAAATCTCTTTTTTTGTTGTTGTTGGGTGTCCTCAAGTTGGGTCCTACTCATAGCAACCTTAAGTGTAGCAGAATGAAAATCTATCCAACATTGTGCCATGCACATGAACTTTTTATATTTGAGCCCATTGTTGCAGCCACTGTGTTTCTTCTCATTTTGAGTCATGTCACATCAGCAAAAGGAAGTCCTAGGGGCTTTACTTTATTGCTGTCATTAAGGCAAATTCTACTCTGAGGAGGCCTCTTCCCCAGTCATTTCTTGAATGTCTTTCAGCCTGGAGGGCTCATTTTCCAGCACTCTATTTGGCAGTGCTTCTTTACTTTTCATAATTTCCAATGGCTAATTGCTTTGGGAGTGGGCTAATGGGTCCTTCTCCTGAGTCTGTCTTAGCCTGGAAGCTCGGCTGAGACCTGTCCACCATGGGTGGCCCTGTTGGTATCTGAGATACTGGTGGCATAGCTTTCAGCATCACAGCAACACGCAAGCCCCGACAGCGTGACAAGCTGACAGACACATGGAGGGAAAATCTTCCCTGATGGATATTAATTACTTGTCTTATTCCTGGCAATTGTCTGGACAAAACTGCTTTAAGAAGAGACAACAGAGAAGAGAGATCTTTCCAGATCAATGAAAATACAGAGTGATATGTCATCAGTCAAGAACAGCTCAACATTTCAAAAAGGCAAAAGATGAATTGCAACATATAGAATTTATTTAAATTTCAGAATACCCACACTCATTCAGTATTGGTTGGAGAAATTTCTCTCTAGGAGTTAATTGAGAGATATAAATCAATGCAGCAGAGTTTAATAAGCAACATATCCATATGAATAAGTAGCAATTAAATTACTTATAAATGATTTTTACAGAGGTACTAGGTACTCTGCATGATTCCCAAGATATCTCTCTCTGTAATTTTTTTACATGTACACGGACAAAATAGATTTACAGATAATTAATGTAGGAAAATATAACTGTAGAGAGTTTACATGATAAACATTCCTGTAATTATAGCTTTTTCAGTAATAATTTACAATCTAGTATGATAGTTCAGGAATTAAAGTTAGCATTTTTGTTTTTAGGAATTATAATGAACATTTTACAAGGGATCAAGAAAACTGCTTTCTGTAGGAAGTGAAGAAATATAAATACAATATATACCAGGGGTGCCAAAAATGTATGCACATTTTAAGTGATGTTATTTATGCCTTAGTTTTCTAAGTTGAATTTAATTCCAGTAGCAATGTGTACTGTGATGTTCTGGATTATATTTCTACTATTACTTCAGTACAAGCACACCATACATTCTTAGAACAACAAAATGGAAAGTTTTGTCTTAAGATGTCTATACATTTTTTGGTGCCTGCTCTGTGATATTAAAGTTCCTATATCTCATTTTTCTCTCTCAGTGTGTGGGTAAGTGGGGGAGGGAGAACAATATACAATTGATGAATATTTTAAGAAAATTCCTTCAGTCACTCCTCCCAACGATGGCACCTGATATAAAATACATATTCAACTCATATAACACACATGGGCTAAGTATTTTGTGCTTTAGTCAGAATTAAGTTTGGATGTTACAAAACGTCACTGTGCCTCCAGCATCTAAAGACAGCAGTAGTATCCTGGCCTCTCCCTTATAGAAACTTATAGAAATGTTGTTGTAGGCATTTAGGAGTTCCAATAGTTTTATAGCCTGCAGCGGTAGCCCTGTGGCGTCTGATCCCGTCAGATCGGAAGCTAAGCAGGGCCGGGCCTGGTTGGTACCTGGATGGGAGACCGCCTGGGAACACCAGAAGCTGTAGGCTTGGGAGAAGGACCTGGCAATCCCCTCCCAAAAATCAATCTGCCATTGAAAACCCTATGAACAGCAGAGAAGCACTGACAATAGTGTTTCCCCTGTTGTACAGAGGGTCGCTATGAGTTGGATACCGACTCGACGGCACCTAACAACAACAACAA